>JAIPRL010002202.1:0-64269 GCA_025469235.1 Pemphigus obesinymphae | reverse complement strand
GTAACTATAAAAATAGTAAGTTCCCTGTATATAATGTGTGTTCGCATGAAGATCTCGATGCTGATGTTATCGAGAAGATATCAGATGCGATTAAGGCCGGAGAAATTACTCCGCAAGGAAGGGAACATCATTGGAACGACGAAATGCAGGAAAATAAACGGGACAGGTCATTTAGAGAAGGAACATGAACATCATACCAAGGATGTGACAAAATGGATACTGAGCAGTAAAATTCCACTAGTTACTCCAAGACAGAGATAAGCGGATACAGTTTAAAAATATGTTAGAAATCAATAATATAGATCCAGTATATGTATTATCAAAAACTATACTATAGATATTTGGTGACATGATGGAATAATATTTCATGTTTTAATAATATATTTTTTTTGGGCAATCTTAAATAATATATTAAATGGTTTGGTTTGGATAGATGCAACGGAAGCTCCTATGATGCGTGAGATTCTAATATGTTCCATGGATAGGTCGAATTTGTTGTTGATTCGGCCATATTATTCAATGATGATTGTGGTCGGCGAAATATATTTTGGGGATATAATAATGACACTCTTTGGAGCAAACGAAATAGCAGAAGGGAACTTTATGCATAAATTGATTTAATCTGTCTAATAAATCTTATCAGTGGCTATGTGAAAGAGCTATAATCTATCCGAGAAATATAACAGCAGAAGAAATCAATGACGTCATTCTTCTAAAACTCGATGAAGACTCGCGTGATTATCTATCTATTGATACAGTTACATCAACAAATGATGCTAATCATTATCCACAAGAATTTCTCAATTTTCTCCTTCGGAATTTCCTCCTCATAAGCTAAAATTAAAAGTTGGTGCTCCAATTACATTATTACGTAATCTCCAACCACCGAACTTATGTAACGGTACAAGACTACAAATAAAATCTTTGCGAAATAATATTATAGAAGCCGTAATTCTTACTGGGCCAGCAAAAGGAGAAATTGCCTTTATTCCAAGAATTCCCATGATTCCCACTGACTTTCCGTTTTCATTCAAACGGTTTCAATTCCCTGTTAAAGTTTCTTTCACGATTACGATTAACAAAGCTCAAGGTCAATCATTTAGGTACGTTGGCGTAGATCTTCAGTCAGAGTGCTTTTCACATGGACAATTATACGTGGGATTTTCTCGAACTGGGGACTCGAATCATCTAATGATTTTGATTTTAACAGGAGATAGAACAAAAAACATTATATACTCAGAAGTTTTATAAAATTCTTTATCAACAACTGTTTAATTAGCATTTCTATTGTATCTGTATTCATTTTTAATAAAAATTTAATATATTTATCATTAATACCACTAGAAACATTTCAATACGTTTTCATTAACCTTTTTTTTATATTTACTTGCCGATTACATTCAAATTTGAATAAATAATTCTACATATCATCATCTGAAGGCTAAATAAACAACAAATCACGGATGAAACTATGGCGAGTCGGCTGGTAGGATATAAAATATTAAGCGATTTACAATTCCATACATATTTAACTGTAAAAAATGTCTTCTGGTTTTGGCATATTTTTATTAAAATAAACTTCTATCCTATGAGTTATTTTTAGATAAATTGAGGTTGAACTTTTCAGAGACTTAACAATTGAGATTTTTTACCTTGGTTCTTCAGTATTCTCTAAGTAATAAACTTAGAAACTGTAGCAGTATCTCAGTGTTGTTGGAATCGGGTGAACCATGTATTTTATGGACAATTCGATTAGATTATTGGCTTTACTATGAAAAAATTCTTTGTAGAAAGCTTTCGGTATGTATTACTGAACCGTTTCTATAAAAAAGCCAATACACCGTTAATAATAGGTAAATTCTAGTGTAGGTAAAATTCTTATCCTGATCTATGTATCTATAGTTCTATAATTGATGGTCGTAATTGAATTCATATTTAGATTAGGAGTAAATATATACCGAATATTAATATTATTGTTATTTACATATTTTCAGCGAGTTTAAAAACAAGTAAGTGCCACTAACTTTATTCGTAAATAATATTAAATTAACTTTATTCCTGATACTATAGACAGTATCGTTATAAAAACTAATAATTTAATGAATATTTAAAAAAAAAAAATACAATTCGTGTGGTAAATAAAATGAAATAATTCCCGGTTCTTTATTATTTCCTACCATTATTCCAACCATCAGAAAAATAATTGATGGATTATTGTTTTACTGTATCAACTATGGTATTGGTGAAATTTATTTGATATCCAAAACATTCTCTAGTTATTTGGTCTCATCCAGGGACGAACCTAGTAGTGTGGTCATAATACCCCTCTCCTCAATAATATTTTTTTCATTTTTCAGTTGGCTATTTAAGAGAAAATGAACAACTGTAACTATTTGCCAAATGATTTGTAATTAATTGTAAGAGTAATATTGTTTAAAAGTAGACTACAGGACTGAAATTATTAGAAGAATAAAATATCAGTGCATCAATAATAATATGAGAGTAGAGCAGGGGAATTCATACATATTTTATGGTTTTAAATTTTTTTACGTATATGTATATAAAATTTTTTGAAGAGAAAAAGTAAAATAAGAGTTATATGATATAAAGGATTTTGATAGAAAACTCGTTCAACTTGGTACAGTATACAGGTCATTTTAGATTTTCCAAGTAGTTTTCAAAAATCTAAAGAAAAATACTTTTGATAAAAGAAATATCATGAAAAGTTGATATAAATTAGTAAATAACAAGTAACTAGGCATGTTTACTGACTATATCAGATATTAGATACATAATATTTATCTACCAAAAAATTTCAAAAATTATTATAAAATGGAAAATTTAAATGCCAGAAAATTGAAATGTATAGTATTATGTATATGTTAGGTTGTATTTTTTATTAGCCATATAAATGCTAATAGTAATACTCACGTTATATATACCGCAGCTTGGTTCAGAATTGTTTTATCGAATAAAATAATTTATCATTGGTTTCGAAGGAGCGCCGTAAATTCTTTGAATAATAAATATTTGAAGCCATTTTCTTTGAACATACTTTTATTTAAAACTATTTAATCTGGAATCTTTAAATCTTGAACCGATAAATTTGGAAGAAATAAAACTTGGAAACAATGCAATTTGAAATGTATAAAGTTTGAATCGGATATAGTTGAAAACGATACAATCTGAAACCGATAAAATCTGGAAACTATAAAACTTTGATTAGGAATTATTTGGAAAATGTAATATTTGAATTGACTAAACTCTATAATTGAAGAATATCAATCAATTATAATAATTTATATCCCCTGTACTAGGAAAAATTATTTAGTGTTCATTATGAGGTATTCTAAGGTTATTTATTTATTTATTTTTGGCAGTTCAAATATTATATTTTTCAAATAATTCCGATTCCAAGGTTTATAGTTTTCAGATTTTATAGTTTCAAGACTTTATCGATTCCAGATTTATTGTTTCCAGGTTTATCGGTTCCAGATTTATAGTTTCCAACAAATACAGATTCAAGGTTTATCAATTCCGAGTATATAAATTCCAGATTTTATCAGTTCCAGATAATATCCGTTCAAACAAATAAAGATTCAAGAATCCTGAAATTCAAATAAATTCTTATTCAAACTAATATTATTCAAAGTTTTTGCATGGACCCCTTTACATTTTGAACGAGTGGAACACAATTTTAATTAATCGATGTTAGATTTAGGCATTTTATACATATACTCTATTCCATATTAGAGAATGACCGGAGCGCTGTCATTGGCTACAGTTTTCGGCATCTGTCATTACAGTTCGTGCCACCGTGTATACAGACGGTTATAATACGGTTATGGTAATAATACCAGCAATTACGGAATAAATATCATACCTACTGTCAATATTGCCCGTTCACACGTATATGTGTCGATACATATTATTTTGTTTAAATAATTATAATACTAATATTCATACTTACGAAAATAAAAAATATATTTTTATCACAAAAAGTACACATTTAATATTTATGTAAGAATATTAAAAAAGTCATATTTACAAATTATATATAACCATATATTTAATGTCATATAATTATATATACTACTCATCTTGAAAAACTATATAAAATGTTAAAATAACAAATAAATGCCGAACGCAGTGTATCGTGGTGTTCGTATACGTACACGGAGTAGGTATATAGCAGATGTCGTACGTACGCGGAGTGTGGCGTGTTCAGTGTTGTGAGAAGACAGTCATGCTGTATACAACAATGTATTGTCTGACCGGCAACAACAGCGCCCACTGTCGGGAGCTTACGAGACACACCTGTGTGTACATGAACGCATTTTCGGCTTACATTTTTCCGAACTAATATGGCATAGAGTATAGTATGATATATATTTTTTTGTTTTATTAATTATACAAGGTCATAAGAAAACCAAAGAGGAAACTTAGGATTATTGAATCTTTCTTTTAGGTAGGTATATAAGACTCTATAAAAAATGTAAAAGAGAGTAAAATTCATCGATTAGAATGAAGATGTCATAATTAAAATTAAAAAATGCAGTCCAATTAATTGACCCAAAGTATTTTAAGATTGTATTATAATTACCTTTAGACCAGTCATATGAAATTTCAGAATGTGAATGAGAGGAGGGGATAAAAGTATGGTTATAACAGATATTTAAAAGGGAGAGATAACTGTCGATATGAATGATAGAATCATTGTGTAAATATATTAAATGAGTTGAAGAGTTTTATAGTATAAGATCAAGCATACAACCATTGTGATTTGGTATTGTATTAATTTGGAATAGGTTAAGAAAAGTTAGATTTTAAAGAAAATAGATTGAGGAGAAGTTAGGTTTATTTTGCATTGTTTAAATTGGAATGGTAAATATCACCGAAAAGCAGAAAATCATTATTAGGGCTAGAGAAAATTAAATTATCAAGAACATTAAAATAATCAATGTAAAAGGAAGAGGTACAATTAGGAGTAAAATAGACACAGCTAATAATTACATTTTTAGTGTTATTAATTTTAACAAAAACAAAACATAATTCTAAGGAATTGACATCTACGTCAAGAAACAAAAACATATTTGTTGTTAATAGTTAATGAAACACCTTCACCTCTGATTGTTGAGCTAGATGAAATTGATCTATCGCATCTAAATACGGAATAATTTGATAAGACTGGTTCAGAAGAATTTAAACTATTTTTTAACTAAGATTCTGTAAAAACTAAAACACAGCGATCATAAACATTAAAATTTATATAAAAATGTAGAGGGTGATTTTTCACAACTGTTATCACGACTGATTTATATATATATATATCTATATATAGATATTAAGATATGTACCTACTATGTCAAATAACAAGTCCAATAATAGGTATGAGTTATTATAGGTGTTATATAATAAAGATAAAATTGATAATAATTTATTTTTTACATATGGAAGAATAGTTAGTGGTTTTTTTTTTGTCACTTTCAACACGGTTTATCGGTTCCGTTATAATTACCGGTAATAGCATAAAACGATTATTGATAAATTTAAAACCCCAAAATATAATTTTCGATTACTGGATACCGATAATCCCTGCTTAGATTTAAAAATAAAAACCGGAAATAGGTTTTTTGTACTCCAAAAGGGGTTTTAACCGGTTTTCGGGGAAAACCGGATACCGGTTTTAAGCCCTGATTTAAACAATATGATAAATCTAAAAAGTAATCACTAATGTTTAAATTTGAATTCATTATAATTAGCTACTTGAGTAAATTATGAACTTTAAAACATGGTAAAATTGTAAAAATTCCTAAGAATGTATATTGTACGTGAATACGGTTTTAAAATTGAATATTGATTTTATTGTTTAATGAAAATATATTTATATTTAGTAAGGTGGTTATATCGAAATGGTTAAAATAGTACAAAATGTTCATTAAATTTTCCCTAGCCTGCGAAATACATAATTATAATATATTATTCGGCTGAAAAATTTTATTCCACCCATTAAGTAGCTATAATATATTTACCATAATATTTAGTTTTTTTTATATAAATGTCAATATTTCAATATATATTATAAAGTAGTGTACATTATGTTTCAGCTTATGGTCAAGCCTACTCTGTATATTTAACGAATGGAGGAGGTATGATTCATAATGATTTTCATGTCTAAAAATAAATATCTTGACATTGACTTATAGACATATTTTTAGAATAAACGATAGTATATAATGATATACGTTATTTGTTTTTTTTTTTTTTTGTCATAATCTGACATATGTGAATATACACTTTTAATTTACTAATAAAGTAATAACATTTATATTACTATTGATGTAAATAATATACTACATTTCATACTTATGTTTATGATAATAAACCACACACCACAATTATAGGAGATTTTGAGAGAAATATTGCATAATTTTAAATAAATTAAAATTCGTACATTTCCAAAATATTTGATTTTTTGGAAACTTAAAAATAATTGTCGTTTTAATATTTATTTTTAGGCACTCCAATATTTTTTATTTTTTTTTGGAATGATAATATAAAATTTTTATTTAAATTAAATCTCGTTTTAACTTTTATAGGCTTTTCTATCCATTTCATTATTGTGCGGGCCGGGAACTTATAATAATAATAATAATAATAATAATAATAAGAGCGCCCAAATACTTCGCGCGCGCCACCAAACTAATATCTGAACCGACTTGGTCGGCCACACATACGTACACGTATGTGTATAACAGAGCGGTAGAATGCCTAACCGGGTTTGCCGAGGAAAACCAGGCTCCGTGTATATGAAAGGGTGTGTATGGTGTGCATATATGTGTGTGTGTGTGTAAGATTAAAAATACGAGACCAAAGAGTAACTAAATAAATAACATGTGGTACCTAACTCAAATTGGTGCTGTGTTACAGGTACAAGTAGATAATAATATTATAATATATAACAATAAGTATCAAATAACAACAGCAATACCGAAAATATAAATAATAAATTGTTACGGATAATGGTAATTGACCCCTTTGGTTTGAAAATACGATATTATAAAATGGGTAGGTACTCACAATATTCTACGCGCAGACTGGCCAGCTGCTATACCTATCCTATATAAGTAAATAAATACACACAAAAATAATATGAGGCAATTTGTGCCGAAATAATAAACAAATAATTTAATAATACGATGGGTAGCTATTAGAGCCGATTTCAACAATAGTTTATAAGTTAAACATAACGATAAATTTATCCTAATAATAACAGTGGCAATTGTCACACGTGATGTTATTCTTGCGGCGATTCGCGCACGCAAAAACACTTTGTTCCGCGTTGACACTGTCAAAACGGATCGACTAAAAACTCGAGAGTAACGACCATGAAACATTTTCAATACAATAAATAATTCACAAAAACAGATAAACATTTATCTATATCTAATGTGTGTGTGTGTGTGTGTGTGTGGCCAGCCGGTCGAAGCCATATACCACCCGCGATATGGAAATTTAGGCCGTAACAATTATATTATATTAAACGCCTGTAGTGCAGGCGGTATTACACTCTATCACTTATGAACCTCAATAAAGTTAACATCTAATTTTTTAAATCATTTTTTTAGATTTTAGATTCTAAATGAAGCAAGAAATAAATTTACTTGAACTATAGATATAGGTCATTTTTAAATTGAATTTTTTTCTGGCAAACGCGTAAAAAACACTAGTTTTGTTTTTTTGTTGTAGTACCGTAAATAATGGTTCTTTTAAATTAATTTAAATTCAATATTAACATAAAAGGTTTTACGATTTTATTTCTCAATTTCGGACTATTTATATCAATAATAAATATTGAAGTTTTAACGTCATTAATTTTAGGTTAAAAGACCTGAAATTTTAATAGAATGTTAAAATTACATCATTTTAGGTATATACAAAAAATCGGTACACATGTTTTTTTAATAGCCATTTCAATTATTCGACATATATTTTTTTTCTATATGTCGGAAAAAATTTTACTACCTATACACTTCACATTTTCACCATAAACGTATATAAGTTTAGAACCAATGCATCATTTTTAGATTCTGAGCGAAGCAAGGAATGTATTGGTTGTATGAAATGCTCCGATCATTACATATTGCATTATTTTCTGGTATCAAATTTTATATATAGTTAGTATTTTAGAGACGTTATTTTTCGACTTTTTAGATAAATGTGTAAAAAAATACTATCAAAAAAGCCGGTTAGTAGAGGGTGGAAGCACTTCGCTCGTCGGGTGTCAGTAGGGATGGATACACTTCGCTACTGGGCAGGATACTCTTGGTGGATGTATTGCCTTTGAAAGTAATAATAAATCATTGCATTCAATAAATAGATTCTGAGCGTAGTTTCGGTGTAGTAAACATAACTCTTAATAAACTATAAAAATTTTAATTATTCAGATAACGATACCGTTAGATATATCGGCAGATAATATATACACATATTTGGAACGAACGTCCTGGTTGAACGGAGACGATCGGTAAACAAAGAAACGTTCAGTCGGGCGTTAAAATGTCCGAGAACCGCGAATCTAACGACCGCGTTGTTGAAAAATACCTACAAAGGTCACTTAAACCGATTTCGGAAGTTCGGGGTGATAATAAAACTGCGCGGGAATTCGTCAGGTGATAACAAAAATCAGCGAGTTGGAAAAGCATCTTTTCTTTTCGGCTTCAAAAGCTCGGAGAAAAGGCAAAAACGCAGAGGAACGAAAGGCATAAAAATCTCAAAATGACCGGGGCATAGTTTAAAAACGGTAAAAGGAATACCCGGGAAGCAGATACGATTTTGACCGGGGAATTAAATAATAAATAGTACTGTTTTTATTTAAATTTTGTCGGAAAAATTGAAATGACAAGAAAAAAAAAATTGTGACTACGGATTTTCAAGAATTTATTGAATTTAGTTAAAGTTTCAGGCCTTAAATCCCAAAATTACCCTTTGTAGGGCTTAGAAACCTCGAAATCTAAAATACCTATAAATAACTCAAAATTGCAAAATAATTTAAAAAAACTTAATCAGCATAAATATATTACTAAATTAAATATTCGATGTAAATTTCAAGATTTTCAAGTCATTATTTTCGAAATTACGAAGAAATGAAAAATCTCGATTTGACGCAATCGTATATTTGCCGTTTTTACCTAATTTTTTTTTGTAGTTTTTCCTTATGCATTAAAAAACTGTTGAGAAAATTGCAAAATTACCTTTTTTAAAGTTCCAAATAGATGAAATTTGCTACATGAGACTACCTGTATGTAAGCTTGAAAAGATCGGAGCACTTATTCTGGTAGTAAATTTGTTAACAGAAAAAAAAACAATAATAAACATCATTGTAAAACCAATAGCTCCCTCGCTACCCTCAGAATCTTAAAATTAGCATAAAAATCGGTAAACACGATTGTGGGAAAATTCATCATAACTCCAAAAATATTGATGCTGGTGGCATGACATTTTCACCACAAACGTATATACATAAAATATAATATAAAATTAATCGAAATTTTTTACCCATTTGTAGACTATAGAAATATTCAAAATTAATACATTTAGTTCATAACAGCCTTAATTTTAGTTTTTAAGGCCTGAAAATTTAAAACAGTGTTAAAAGTACGCCATTCTAGCTATATACAAAAATTTTAAAATTTGGTAGGTGTAATATTTTCTAATAGCCATTTCATTATTTTTGAAAAATATGTATTATAGTGAAGCCAGAATTTGGCGATCGGAATTGGTTTTAAAGTCATATCAAATTGAAATTTTGCGATTTTACTATGTTCTTTTAGTAGGTTTATTTTTCTAAATTTAAATAAATTTTTGGTTCGATTCCTTTTACTACCAAATATTTTTTTGCACGTTTTCAACTATTTTTTCATTTTATTATATAGATGATTTTATTATATTATTATATATTATTAGTATAATCTACAATAATTGTCAAGTATATCCACTGAAGATTCGCTTAGAATCGTTTTTTTTTCAGAAATAAATAATTTTCATTGTTTTCAAATTCAATATATGGGTCATCATTATTCTAACCAACGAGCAAAGTGTTAGCTTTTTTAAATATATTATTGAAATTATTGGATATTTATAGCAATTAATTTTAATTTTTATAATAATTTTTTAATTATTATAGTTGTTGATGATAACAGCCAAATACTATATATGATAAGTATCGGTTAGTTTGGTTAGTTGCATGGTAAATGCTGGCCCACAGTATTATTATTTTACTACTTTATAATTTAGAAAATATTTAAAATCATTAAAATTGATAATTTTTATTAACATTTTACATTAATCTTTTTGATGCGCACCATAATTTCTGGTGAAATGTAAAAATATGCAAGCCGATACAATTCGATAAAAAACGCTACGAGGGTCGAATGTTCATTTATATTGATGCACGTGTGTAGTGTAATACCGCCAGTACGAGTAAAGGGTAATTTGATGAAATATTTGGGAATATATAATATCTTTAACTTATTGTGCTTAAAGCACAGTAACAACCCAAAAATTACATACATATAACTGTGTTAATAGTCGGCAAAAACAGAAAGTTGATAACCTTTTTTTTGTTGCAAAATAGGCTCTGCCGTCATATTTGGGACAGTGGGTCAAATCTATTCATTGTATAACCAAAGATCACTCCATCCATTTATGATTTAATAATATAAATTGTTTTGAAACGATCATTGTTTTTTCTTATAGTTGATTTAAATCCAAATTTCTTCTGCAAATGGATTCACGGTAAATAAATATTAAATCATAATATTTCAATAAGATATAGGATTAAAAGAATAACTTTTTCTGATAATACCAAGTGTTATTGACATTTACTCAATTTTTAAAATTATAGTTTATTATAATGTATTAATATAAAAAAAATTTACCTATAAATATATAATGGATTGCATAATACTATAAATATTTTTTTAAAATAGTGCAAAAAATTTATCTGAAAAAAGAGTTTTGAACTGCGAAACCCAAACTGGTTTAATGTGCCATTAGAATACAATACGTTCTTGGTAAAGTGGAAAAAATAGACCTCTTAAAGAAACATGGTAAAATTTCCTAATTTAAAATCGCTATAACTTAAAAATTAAGTCCAACCACCAAATTCTGACTTCATTATTTTTTTGATCGAAAAAAGTGTAAAAAGTGTAAAAATTATCCGACGTTAAAGTAGACAATTTACACATTTCGTTCTCTGTAATCAATTTTTGTATAGGACAAAGATATCTAATATAGTAAATAGTAATATATATATATTATCTAATATGAAGTATTCACAATAACTTGGCTTTATACATTGATTTATAATTAGAGGTTTCAGTTCTGTACGAGTTTTAAAAAAGAAAATTATCGTATATATATATACATACCTATTCGGACTATTCAGTTGGTTTTGCCTTTGGACTATTCGGTTAGTACGAACTATTTGATAGTTTTTGTCGCAAAATCATGATTCGGTCATATAAAACTACTCGAATAGACTATATGATAGTTTATGATGACTATCGAATAATATTCGATAGTATAAACTATTCGATAGTGCCCATCACTAATAAAAATTCATAAAAAAAAGTGTTTATAAAATTCATGAAATTAAAATTGTCAAGACATTGGATTTAAAAAAAAGGACGACCTATACACAGATCATTTTATCATTTTATGTTAAGAATTTATCAATATTTACTATATTATAGCCTATAAGTACATCGTAACTTCTAAAATCGAGAGTCTTGTATAAAAAGGAAAAACAACTTTGGCTTTCATTTAATTTTAATATTATGAATGTATTAGTGTTGATTCATATACTATAAAGATTTAAAATAATATACGAGTATAACAAGTAGGTACAATAATTAGTATATCATTTTTCAAGCATTGATTTATATTTACAGAAAATCATGGTAAGTACTCTTGAAATATATTATTATACATTATATATATATTATACAATTACAATACTCATATATAATATATATTTATACGAGAGTAACTGGACTATTTAATAGATGTAATAACTATTTTTCTATTAAATATCTTTAAGTTTTTTTTTTTTTAATTAGTATTACAGCCTAGCGATATAACTTAAATATGTTTAAATTAAATTTTAATGTTTAGGAATTCGAAATAAAAAATGTAAAATTTTATATTTTAGCAATAATATTGCTACTATCATTAGTTATCCACAATTAATATTATTTATTAATATAATAATTATTGTAGTTTTGATTTTCAGTTCACTGAAATAATATGCGATCTCTGTTTTACTAGAGTATAATATAGCTATCGCCAACTAATAGTAGTATTAGATAGTTTGATAAAATATACATATTATTGTATAATAGGTGTAATACATATGTATGTACCTATACATTAAAAAAAAATGACTTGGCTACATACATTAATTATAATTTGTCACATTCAAAGTGCATTGTACACCTACTAAAAATAACACTATACATACAGTTTTATATGATTATATAAATCACTCATCTGCAACACTATTAGAATAAGGCAAATATAAAATACACAACAATATACATTTAAGATTCAAAATTTATTTGAAAAAAAAAATAATAATAAAAACTATTAGGTAATGAATTACAATTTATTAAAAATTATACTTAAAATTACATTAAAATTAAAATTATTGACTAATTTGATTAGGTATAACAATATTAACAAATTATTTAAATCGCTATTTTTCCTATTATTTTGATCCGCAAGATTTAAATTATAATTGTTTAAAAAATCCAAGAAATATTAGAATTTACTTAACGGATTGCTTATAGCAGAGTATTTGTGTAAATTCTAAAATTAATTGGTAAATAAATATTATGTAAATCAAAACTCACGTAACAAAAAAAGAAAGAAAAATAACAATAAAAATAATTTGGATAGAAGTGGTTTTAAAACATAATTCAGAATGTACCTATCTTATAAATTTAATATCATAAATTGAAAAACACTAGGTGATTAAAAATTATAAAATTCATAGATAATGTATAGTAAATATTTATAAAGATATATTTTTTTGTGCTAAACAAATTTTAAAGTCTAATACTTTCAATATTAAAATATGTTAATTCAGTATTAAATATTGATTTTTTATTAGATTACCAACTTCTGTCAATTTAATAATAAATTGTAATACATAAAGAATACTAGTAGTTATGTACCTATCTAATGCTTTTAAGTAATCCGAATCACATAATGATTTTTTTTTTTTTACTTTATACTAATATTCTTTAAATTTGTATAACATTATAAGCTACCTTAGTATCTATAACATTTGAAAATAAAAATGTTGATTAAATGACCAATAAAATATCCAATGTTGATTGATTGCACAGCTACAATTGTGTATGTTTTATTGAAAACTGTTGGTAGTATACTTCTTTAATTTATGATCAGAGTTCATATCTACAATATACAATTGAATAAAATAGTTTTGATTCTTAATACTTATTATTAAAAAAATGTATAAAGAGCTTATTTATCTATACTTATACTTTGTGTCAAGGCATTTTACTGCATTTCGTTATGTTAATCTAAAATTGGGCTCATATGATTATTGCCCAACAGTCAGAAAAATACAATATTTCACACCATGCTACGGTTAGGCGTAGTGAGATTAATTAAACCCCACGTAGTCTTTAAAGTTCCCGCAACAACAAATTCAAAACAATCCTTAAACGATTTCTTGTATGCACATAATTACAGATGAATATTATCACAGCTATTAAGTTCTTGTTATTTATCCAAATATATATTCATGGCAGACATATGTAAAATATGCCGCCAAACACAAATCAATCATGATGATCGCCAATACCAAAATATCATAGGGTGAAAAAAATCCATCAGGTAAACTTTGAGATTACGAGCTAGCAACAGATATTAGTAGTGTATGGGCCTCGCCGTGTAACACTATTTGAGTTTTTCATCAATTTAAAAAGAAACATGTTCCTCAATTTCAATTTACAGATACAATTTCAACTACTCAGACATACGTTGATATTATTTTGGTATACCTCCTGTTTTTTGTCATTAACAGGACGTCGTGTACTCAACATTTAAGGGGTATTGTATAGGAATTTTTTTGAGAAAAATTTTAAAAATCATTTGGATATATTTTAAAAATAATTAAAAAATAATTTCGGGTTAATACCATTTTCATTATTGCGTAATTGCGATATTTATGAAAAAATATGTTTATTCATTTTTCATTTTTAACAACTCGAAAATATCGTAGAAAGATGAAATGAAAAATAAATTATAAAGAATAAAATTATCTAGTGAACAACTGAGCTAATTTTTAATATATGTATATTTACACGTTTCATAAGTTGTTAAAAAATTTATAATTATACTTTTTTCAACTATAAAACTTGAAAAAAGAAATATATGGATAAGAGGTTACATAAGTCACTAGATAATGTTATTTCTTAGTAGCTTTAATTATTTTTAATTTCGTGTTTCTCTCATGTTTGTATAATGTTGTACGGCAGAGAAAAATAGACAATTGAAAAAGGGAAGCAGAGGGGAATATAAGTCTTTGAAAGGTGGTGTTTTAGAAGAATGCTCAAAATAAGTTGGAGGGATAAAGTAAAAAAAGAAGAAGTACTCGAAAGAATTAAGCCATAATTAAGCTCAAAGCCATATAATAAAATTATGGTGGGTTCTTTGGACTAATTATAGAAGGGTTAGTAGAAGGAAAAAACTATAGAGGTAGGCCGTGCATAGAGTGCATACAACAAATAGTGAGACCAAAAATGAAATTCATACTGGGAAATGAAAAGAAGGTGTGTAATAGAGAAGAATGGAGAAGGCTGCAAACCTAGGATTGAATATAAAAAAGAAGAAGAAAACATGTTTGTAAGTTAATAAAAATAATAAAAGCAGATGCAAATTTTTCATTGAATAAGTGTGGGTATGACGTATTCTTAAGCAAGGGTGGTTCAAATTGGAGATATAGTTGTAGAGGTTATTGTAAAGCATTGCATTAGATTCATCATGAATATCAAGTATTGTATTCATTTTTAATTTGTGTTAGGATTTGGGGCCATCTCTGAAATCCAGTTATTGATATATTTTGTTATTAATATACATCCACATTGTCAAGCAGGATAGCAAAGCGTTTAGTTTTATCAACTATCGAAAAGCTGTACTATACAATAATATAAGTTTAATAAACGGAGATATTGGTCTAACTCTCTTTGATTTTCTCTATCTTTCCTTTTATAATTGTTGTTATCCATTCTTTTTTTTTCATTTTATGTCTTATTCATGTTTCCTTCTTTCCATGATTGTTTTCCATAATAATTTTTGTTCATTCATTCTTGAGTAAATTTACTCGTTATGAACTTTCTCTGGACAAGGAATTTTCAGTATTTTTTTCCAACACCATGTTTTAAAATCTTTAGTAATCTCCACTACATATTTGAATATAACAAAATGATTTTTTTTCTTAAACTATATGTAAAATGTTATTATCTACTATTCATTTTTATATTATGCACATTAGCAGTATTGTTATGTTAATAATTTTGTAATGTACTACTAAAAAAACAATTATTGGTTTTAATGTTTCATCATTACATTAAAAATAAATATTTAAATATCTACGGATATAACAATAAATGGTAGGCTTTTTCCCAAATAAATCAAATCATTGTATAAGATCTGTGTGGAAGTTTATGATTTATTTAATGACGATATATTATTATTGACATAATTTTAATACTGAATAGTGAATATATAATATAAAATATAGTATACTTAAATATAAATGAATAATTTTTTCTGAATATTAATCTAGATGATGATAACCTATGGCGTAAGTAATTTTTTTCAAATAATTTATATTTTATTGAACATAAAATTATAAATAAATACTTAATTTTTGTATCCCGTGTTATATTAGAAAAAAATATTTTTTGTAACTTTTGTATTTTGGAATTAATTACGATATAATTTAAATTAAGCTGGCTCAATTTTTCTGTAGATAGTACTATTTTTAGTTATTTTTTGTATTCTCTATCCAGTGAAATAATAAATTTAAAAAAATGCTATCGATTATGAGGATTATTTGATTATTTTTATAGATAGGAATTCAACAAATAACTTTTTTTTTTATTACCAATTGTCGATTTTCAAATTATTTAAACTATTTATTGTATTAAACATAGCAAGATGTGCTATTATTCTTTTCGATGTTTGGACAAGATATTATAGTTTTCATATTTTATAAATTTTAAATCTAAAATTAATCATTGTATTGGGCAGTTCTAAGACTATCGTTTAATTTTTTTTTATCTAAGGTGGGGCATTGGCTAGTTAACAAGTTAAATAGTTAATATTTTTTTCACTTCTTAATTTAACTAGTTTCTAATTATTGGTATTCAATAACTTACTTAACTAAAAAAATTATGTCTTAATTATTTGAATGTAAAGTCTTAAAGTTAATGTTTATAATAATTTAGCTATGTTAATGCATAAGAAGTAAACTATTCTCGTTAATTTAGTAATCTACACATCTTAATCGAAATCCAAATATGTATGTATTTTAATTTGTTATTTAGTATTCGAACACAAAGATTTTCAGAGCAAATACTTCGTCGCAAAATGAGATACGACTCCACTATCAACGATTATCCGTGGGATAATAAGACTTAACGAGTTGAAATTATATTTTATTAACTTTTTATGTTGGATTTTGGGCCAATTTAATTGAACTAATTTCAGTAAATTTACATTAGAGCATGCTCTTACCTCCTATTTTTAAAGGCACTTACATTGCGTAAAATTTTTATCAGTGCTCATTCCTATTTATCTTATATATTTATTTATTTTATGTTAATGTCTGCCATTACTAATAATGTGAGGCTGTAGATAATTAATTTCCTATGTATTAATGACATTAAAAAACTATTTTAATATATACACAGATGAGTTACTTCACATTTTATTTAAACTGAAAATTTAAATTGTTTAGGTATAACATTTTAAAATGTGCGAGTGTGTGATGTTAATTATGTTATATCGTTGTAAAAAATATGTGCACTGAATGTCTATCTATTATGATTTTATTTTCTAGTTAATTTTATTGAAATAATAATATACAACAAAATTCAAAAATCAATAATGCTGATCAGTAGCGGGTAGAAGGACTTCGCTTGTTGGGTAGGATACTGTTGGTGGATATATTGAATTTGAAAGCAATGATAAGTCATTTCTTTCTGAAAATTCTATTCTGGGTGTAGCTTCAAAGGATACACATGATAATTACTTAGATTGTACTAAGATTATAAAATAATATGATAATGTTATATAATATAATAAACAAACAGTTGAAAAAAGTCTCCAGCATCAAAATTTTTGGAGTTATGAAGAATATTTACCTCAATCCTGTTTACCGATTTTTATGCTAATTTTTTGATAGTATTTTCTTACGCGTTTATCTAAAAAATTGGAAAATGACATTTTTAATGTACCAACAAGATGCAATTTGCTATCAGAAAATAGTGCTATTTGTAATGACTGATACATTTCTTCTTATAACATTTTTGATTACAGGCATAAAAAATAAAAATAAAAATAAAATCATCATCGTAAAATCAATACATTTCTCGCTGTGCACAGAATCTAAAATATTAATACTTAATATCTTATAATTATTCTAAATAGCGATATTATTATATACTATAACTATTTTGTTAATGTTAAACTAGACTTTGTAAAGCTTAATATTCCTGGTAAGTGATCTTTTTCAAATAATGTATATTCCATTAAATATAAAATTATAAATAAAAATGTATCCTGTCACCGTTTCCCGTCGGACATTTCCCCGTCTGATATAATTCGCCGTCGGACATTTCCCCGTCGAACTTACCCATCTATGTTAATTCAAACAGATATATATTCAATTATTATTGAATTTTATTCTTTAATTGTCGTCTAAATATTTATATATTTGTAATGTTCGACATTCATGAAGACACGTAATAACATTTCACATAATCGTTTTTTTATTAGTTGTCGTGTGCATCATTGTATAATATGTATTGATAAATATCATTATTTTTAAAACCGGCTTCTTCTTCTTCTCCTTCGCCTTCCTTCCCAACTATTTGGGGTCGTCCACCCTGGTGGTAAATAATTGTCTTAATTTTGAAATTAAGTTGATTACATGCTGGCTTTGTCACTTTTAATGTAAAAAGTACCGTACCTATATATTGGTTTGGTTTCAACATTTATTCCCAAATTTTTTTTTTAATATTTCAACCAGATATATTAAAACCTGTTTGTGTATTTAAAATATTATTAAAACCATTACGTTTAACTTAATTATAAATAAATAATTCGTTTTGTTTGATGTAATATATTAAAATGTGAATAGTAATAAGAATAGTACTAATTTTTTAAATTTAATTTTATTTTAAGAAAAAGAAATGTGTTTGATGGGGAAATAACATACGGATCTATTGGACGACGAAATGTCTGACGGGGAATTGTATCGGACGGGGAAATGTCCGACGGCGAATTGTATCAGACAGGGAAATATCCAATGGGGAAACGGGGATGGGGAAATGCCTGACGGGGAAGTGTCCGGTCACCGCTTTAAATACCTCGCTGGTAGGTTTTTTTCCCCATTGCGAATTGCGTTGAACAAGTACTTATTTTATCGTCTCGAAACTCTATAAAGTTACTTGTTGGGGGCGTTTATGTGTCATCTAGTACTACCTTTACTGTCGTTGAATCATACATTTATGCCATTGAGAAATTGATATCCTCCTTTAATCCTTGTTCTCTTTTATTATGCGGTGATCTCAATATCCCACATATCAATTGGTCTAATGACTACCTAGATCTCATTGTTTCTGGGTCATTAACAGCTACATATATCCATATTGTGGATTCATTTTCCTACCTTAATTTCTCTCATTTGAATAGTTTACTCAATAACCATCGTAGTATTCTTGATCTTGTATTTTCAAATTCCAATGTGTAATGTTTAAGTAAGTTTTCTTTATCTCTTTTTATTCCTGGCTCTTAAAATTCCCCTCACTCTTTGTATATTAATTATTCATTCCAGTCTAGTATTTAATATAGATATGTGCATTCTTTCCGTGATTTTAAATCTTGTGACTATAATTTTGTTCCTCAATTTATAAACTCTTTCGATTATGGTAATACTTTTTAATTCTATTATTTTAATCATGCAGCTACTGTATTTAATAATATTCTACCTAATGCTATAATCATATGTGTTCCTCTTAGGACTTTTTCACTCGTTAAATTTCTTTGTTGCGTTTCTTCTCCCCTAAAAAATTCTGCTACCACTTAGATGGCACTCCTATGCGTGGTTCATTTTAAAGATTTTGTGATTTTTTATTCCTCATCATTGAACTATTAGCACCGTATTAAGAAGATGTTGCGTCGCACCGAAAATATTCAGTGGTAAAAATATTTTTACGCGAAACAAATGAAATGGCGTTTTTTCAAATAATTTTTTTTTTTTTTTTAATATGCTATACAGACCATTAAGGCTTTTACATGTTTCCACCAAGCTTCTCCATCCATTCCGGACCATTGCGTAATCCAATCGTCGGTGTCTAAAATATCCTTCTTCACCCTGTCTAACCATCTCCGACGAGGTCTTCCTCTTGGTTGTTTTTTTTTTGGATTTTTGATTAAACCATTTCTTGTAATATTTTCGATAGCTTGCCAAACGTGGCCAGCCCAATTCAAGTGTTTTGCCTTCTGGAATAATCTTTTTAAATAACATATCCAGATCTTTTTTCTTTTCTTCTCCCATATTCACAATTTTGAAGTTGAACAGGTCCGTGGATTTTCCGTAGAATTTTCCTATCGAAGGTATGTGGTTTTTCTTCATCTCCCTATGTTGTGGACCATGTTTCACATGCGTACATTACTATCGGACGTAGAAAAGAAGTATACAGTTTCTCTTTCGTAAACTATTTCAAGCGCCATATTAAATAGTACAGGAGACATAGTATCACCCTGCTTTAATCCAGATCGAACTTAAAATTGTAGTAAAAGCGCCTCTTGGTACCGTACTTTACAGTGTGTGTTCGAATTGCATATTTCTATCAACCTGACTAGCTTTTTTTGGATTTCAAAATTTCTCAGCGCTATCCATAGTCGTTGTCTGTTGATACTATCATATGCTTGTTTGAAGTCTACGAAAATTATGAACAGGTCATTATCACCTTCGTAGTACTTCTCCATTATTTTCCGGATATTGAAGATCTGATTTGTTGTTGACTTTCATCTTGTGAATCCACACTGGTATTCCCGAATTATGCCTTTAGCATAAATTTCTAATCGTTTTAGTACTGTAAGGGTTAGCACCTTATAACTTGTGTCTAATGGTGAGATACCTCCATAATTTTCCAGTTCAGATATGTTTCCCTATATAAAAATTGGACAGAAGATCGTTGTGTTTCCGTCTTTAGGAATCTGTTCGTTAACCCATATACTTCCAATTAATTTCTGTATCTGTATTGCTGTGTACGATATGGTGGTGTGTAGCTTAAGAAGTTCTGAGTTAATATTGTCTTCCCCTGGTGTTTTGTTGTTCTTCAGGGAGTTGATGATCATCTGATTTCGTCAAGATTTGGTTCCTGTTACTCCGATTGCACCGTGTCATATATTATTTGTTCATACTTATCGTTCTGATTCACTACTTGTGTGTTGTTTAGCAATTTTTCAAAGTGTTTTTTGAACAAATCAGTTATGGATTGTGTTCTACTGACTGTTACACTGACAGGTTGCCATCATAGACAAACATGGTGCAGTTTCGTGATTTGTATCCTTTTTTGGCCTATTTATATTGCTTGAATAAAAGTCTGGGATTTATTTTGTAGTTTTCAATGTTCTCGATCGCTTTATTCTCCACTACCCTCCTTTAGCTTCTTACTATTCTATGGCTAGATTTATCGCTTAATCGGTTTAATCTTGTAACATTTGTAATCTGCATGTTTGCGGGTTTTTATGCGCCTTAGGGAGTTTTATTAAACCAATGTTTTTTGGGTTTTCGGATTTCTTCTTGAAGGATACTTGCTGCTTCGGTAACTATGCCTTTTATTTTTCCCCAAATCGATTCTACTTCTGATTCAACATCAGCTCTTATTGAATTGTTCAACTCTTTATAAATTCTGACTTGATATCTATGTAATTCATTTTGGTTCGTGGCTTTAATCCAGTTGAACTTTTTTTTTTACTCCTTTTTTGTTACTATTTCCTTCTTCGACTAACTAATAGTTTTTCAGATAATACGCTTAAAAAAAGTTATAGTATCTTCAAAATAAAATAAAAATGGTATTTTGTACCTTTAATAATGAGCTTGACATTTACAAAATTGTAAAACCCCAATTAGCGTATCTCTAAAATGTTGTCATCTACAAATTGTATTATAGGCGTTATAACTTTAAAATCACTTTAAAAAGCCATTTTATTTGTTTGGCGTAAACGTGTTTTTAAGCAAATATCGTGATTATATAACAACGAAAAATAGTACTGACATCAGAGACCAGAACTTTTTGATTTTATCGGTACCGGTTATTTTTTAAAAAATATGTGGTTCCGGTTCCCCCATAAATTACGGTTCCGGTTCTCATCAGTTACAATTAAAATATTAAATATCATATTTTGGCTGGCTTAAAATATTTAAAAGTCTATAATACATATAAATATAACATAATAGTAATAATATTCGATGAGCTTATTATACTTTTTGGGAAGTATTTCAACGAAAAAAGTCGATGACCTTTTTTTGATTATTTGTGTTTTTTAAGGAAGTATTTCAACTATTTTAAAATTTTATTTCACGTAATTTTACATTTTCTCTGGGCGTCAAAATTCCTAATTCTACCTCGGATTTTGTAGTAGGTTCCTACCAATAAGTAGGTAGGGGCTGAAAATATTGGCTTATGCTGAACGGTAGGTAGGTATGTGTTTATCTCAAAGTTCAATACTATATTAATGATAGTCGTGAGCTACATAAGAACATAAATACTCATACTACGAAAATACTGATTGATATACATTAGAATTATTATTATAATAATTGATTGAATTACAAGTTACAATAAAATTGTAAGCTGAATAGCTATTATACAGATAATTTTCTATATGAAAATTATATTTTGGAACCGATAAGAAAGAACAATTATTAATCACAGGTTCCGGTTTTTTATTTAAAAAAAAATAAAGGTATCGGTTCAGTTCCAGTTCCCGAATTTTTAATAATTCCGGTTATAGAACCGGTTCTTTTCCGTTGGGTTCCAGTCTCTGACTGACAGAGCTATTTTTAATTACTATTAAATTATATTAAAATAGTTTATAATTGTTAGATTTTTATATTTCTTGAAATATCTAAAAAAATTCATATACAGAACCCCTTAAAAATAGGACGTGGGACGTCCGATAAATGTTACTATTTGTAAAGCCCAAAACCTTGGGCTTTGTTAAACGTAACACTAAAATGTTTCTTCGGCTTTGTTCATTTTACTGAGATAAATATGTTCAACAAAATAATACTAAAAATAATAAAATTGACTTTTGTTCTAAATAATGATATAGTACAACGTATATAAATATATATATAACTATAAATATTTTTTTGTTGATAATCTAGTTTATAGAGATATACTCAGAAGTAAGTAATTTTTCTCAAATAATTTACATTGAATTAAATATACAATTATAAATAAAAATTCAATTATTCTTATTGTTACTATTTATGCCGTGTCTAGATACACGGGCCTCATGTAGATAATGTGCATACGGACCAACCGTGTAAACATTTCCTGGACTGGCGCCTGGACTTGTAAATTTGTTCCAATTTTTTCATTTTGATATTTGATTCGATTTTTTTTTGTGCATGTATATTCTATAAAAAGTTTTGGGTCATTATATTACACCGTAACTTATATATTTTTATAATTATTGTTGAGAATTAACAAACGATTAATATATGTTAATAAATAAAATAAAATATAAGTATCTACAACTTTTTAAAATAATATTAATTAACAGAAAACAATATTAACATTGCTTAAATATTTAAAGTTAAAATAGTTATCTTCTGTCTGTCTGTAAAAATTGGA
Source organism: Pemphigus obesinymphae (assembly GCA_025469235.1). NCBI lineage: Eukaryota > Metazoa > Arthropoda > Insecta > Hemiptera > Aphididae > Pemphigus > Pemphigus obesinymphae. The sequence goes on along the minus strand of JAIPRL010002202.1, from coordinate 41,074 downwards.
ATAAATTTACAAGGCCAGGCGCACGCGCATTAAACGACCGGGTAGGAAATGTTTACACGGTTAGTCAGTGTACGGTTTATCTACACGTGCACCCGTTAATCTAGATACAGCATATTATTTATGTGTTAGTAACATCATTTATAGATGTTATTTTTAAAGTGACCGTTAACAGCCTGAATTTTTTTAAGAATATTTTTAAGTTAGCTGTGTGTGGTACTTAAGTAAAAGCATGGCATTTGTATTAAAATTCATCATCATCGTTTCTTTAGCCTACGTCTGGGATTTTTTCTAATTGGTTTGTATTGGTTTGACATCCTAGATTCATTTGTTTCTTTTTTCGCATTGTGTGTCCAAGCCACTGAATTCTCTGACCCTTCACGTAGCTTTTTATACAAGTTATTTCGGTAATTTCCTTTATTTTCACATTTTTTCATCTACGCCATCTATTTACTGCATTATCGAACACTAGTCCACAAATTTTTCTCAGTATTTTATTTTCAAAGCTTCTTAGTTTATTTTCAATTTGTATTGTAATCGCCGATACTTTACATCCATAAATTAATGTTGGTTTCTTCCACAAAAGCAGGGACGGGCAACTAAAAGTACCTAGAGGGCCAAGTTTTGAAATTTATAATACTTGTGGCCTAGATATAGAGTTGATTTTATATTATTATGTGAAATAAATATATTATATATTTTTGGCCTAATATGATAAGAGTTAATATCTAAGTTTAATTTATGTTTTATTATTGATAATTTCTCCAAGGTAAAATTCATCTGGCTTTTTTTACTATATTTGAAGTAAATTGTATGTAGTCAAATTTTCAATGCTAAATATGTCAAAAGACAGTCTGAGATTGATAAAAAAGGACGGAGGGCCGGATGTGACCCACGGGCCGCCAGTTACTCATACCTATATACCTGTTATATAGAATAGTTTTGATTTGAACTATTTAATTAGAGCTAAAAAGTCCTATCCGCTTTGAACAAAGCGACTGGTATTTCAACACTTCAGTCTTTGTCACCAATGATTATTACTCCTAAAAACTTGAAGCTGTGCTTTCTCGGACCCATTGTTTTCCACCATAAGTTCTTTTCCACTTTTAACTACCAACGTTTCCATTACTTTCGTTTTTTCCTCATTTATTTCTAGACCAATATTTTTCGCTTCATGTATGAGTGTTTTTATATTTTGCACTATCATTTCCTTATTTTATCCACTAGATTCAGATCATCTGCAAATTCTAGCGCATCAGCGTTCTTTTGTTAATATTAATTTCAATCTTATTATTTTGTACTCTGTGTATCTTTTTTTCTAGTGCTAAAATGAACAATATTGGTGATAGTGCAACACCTTTTTATAAAATGTAATTCAAATTATTCTTAAGTAATAAATATTTTTATTATGATAATATAATTTAAGCAAACCAACTTTTAATAAATAGCATGAATATAATTAATATTCATTTATATATTTATTTATTAAAAGAATAACCGGCTAGTGCCCAATATATACAAATAGGTATATGATTACATATATAATATAAAAAAGATGGAGACAAAAAATATATTTAGGTATATTAAAAAAGGAAAGAAGCATTGGCAAGTCTATTATACGGATTATAGGTTCATTTTTTAATAAATAATTTGTAGGGCAGCGTGGAATGAAAAAACTAGAATTATTATGGGTTTATTGAACAGGGGACCTTTAGTTTATTAGTGCCAAAAGGAAAGGGGAGTTGACAGAACCACAAAGGCGTTTTCGGAGAAAAGAAAGATTATATGAGTGTCGACATAATATACCTTCATCATCTGATTATTATGTTTATTTTTTTATTATATACATAATATAGTCTGTGTTTTGTACAGAAGACGGTAACTTAGATTCTGAAATACGTATTTATTTACAATAAAAGTACATTTTTGTGGATTTGGGTTTTTCTTAATTTATACAATATAATGCCTATTATTAATTGTGTTATGAATTAATATCAGATATAGACAATACCTAGAGGAAGTGGTAGTAATGTGGACCGGGTTTTTGTTTTGTACTACGGTTTTCTCGATTTTGAATGTAGATATTGCATCATTAAGGATCAGTACAATTAACAAATATATTAGTTGTAATGCAATAAGAATAGTTATGGAAAAAAATTAAACTGTTCCAAGATACATTATAATTTTAGAACACACTGCGTATTATGGGTTTTAGAAAATGGGGTAGTAAATTTAAACAACTGTAAGAATAAATTAAATGTTTTATTTTAGGTACAATTACATTAAAAATATACGAAGCTATAATGTTTTTTTATGAAGAGATATCGCAAATGAAATTTTCATTTTCGCACCTACTATACAACATGTGGGCATATTTCTGGCACATCCCACATTGAATCCAAAGTTCTCCAGATTTTGATTTTTTAAAGGTCTCACCACAAAAAAGATAGTCTGCATCATCTTTCGCTGAAACTTCTCGTCCAATAGTTTCTGATATATTTGAGCTCCCAGAAGAAAGACGCCTTCCCGTTTCTTCCTCGTCGCTCGAAGTTTCATTTTCATTTTCTTTTTCTTGGAAAATATCCTTCTTTTTCTATTTTTTGTGTTCTGGTCCATTCCTTTGCTGGTTCCTGGTTGACTAATCTAGTTTTTATCGTGGACGGTTGCTATATGAGCGGATACTCCCTTTTTCTTTCCTATTTTACCAAATGACAATTTTAAAGCATCCTTATGTGAAGAAGTTATTATAATAGTGGCTTAATTATAATAATATGTGCTTTCAGTTCTCTGTTCGAGGTTTTCTTATTTTTTGTACTTGAAACTGGCGAGATGCCTTGTGGATTTATGTAGGTTATAGATGTAGATGAACTTTCAGCTTCCTCTCCTGTTCTTCTTTCCAATTCAGAAGGTTGGAGAGTATCATCCATGTCGTCATTTTTCTCAAGAAGTTCACTGGAATTCATCTGAAATATTTTCTGCGTCATGTTGAGCTACAATGAAGGCATAGTCTACCTAAAAAAACGGATAGGTCAGCGGGGTGGAGTAGGTAAGCGGTGATGGAAGTTTGTCCATCGCCCCTTCGGTCCTTGGAAAGAATAGTGTATTATTATAATACTCGATTTGAATGCAATGATTGCATTCGTTAAAAAAACAATTCTGAGCGGATAAAAATCTTAAAACTAATAGCGGTCGAACAAAAAATCGTTGGATTTTCAAAATTTTTGGAACTTAGTTAGAGTAACGTACGACTGATATTCTGTTCAAAGAATAAAAAGATAGATAAAAAATTAACATAATTGTAAAACAACTATATTCCTCGCTCTACTCAGAATCTAAAAGATGGGTTGTAAATAGTCTGTTTCATATTACCACCCAACACCATTTTTAAATCTATATCAATATTCACAATTTTTATAAAATATTATTTTATCCTTAACATTTTGAAGTTTAATAATATTACTATCTGATAAACTAATAATAATATATTTTATTTACTACTAAAGATACGACAAAAAATACGTCTTTGACAAAAACTATATTGTTTCATATTACCATTACTTCCCCTGTTACAAAAATTCATTGGTTCCTTTTATTTAAACTACCAAAATCATTAAAAATACCACTTCAGACAATCAAAAAAAAAAATAAAAAAATTCTGTTGAGAGGCTCGGGCAAAATATATTTATATACATAACAAAAATAGTAGGTAAATCGATTAAGATTATTAATTATACAAGTTATTTATAAAAATCATAAAAATAAAAATTATAATTTTAGATAATACATTTTATGAACGTCAGTTAATTTTATATGAATTATTTATGTAATATACATACAAATACCACTATTATTAAATTTTTAATTTAATATGTACCTATTGTATTTACAGATGACTGTTTGTGTAAGTAAATTTTAAGTTTATAATATTCATTATTTTAGAGTGTAGTTCATAAATTAGATACTAACAATAACTCTTAAAATATTATTAACAGATAATACAAGATATGATGGCTTTGAGGATACTATTGAAAATGGTAAGTAAATTTTTATAAATAATATACTTAAAACATATATGTACTTATCCATTAATTATATTGTAAAGTAAATAAACTTGTATTTAGAACTTTGATAATAGCGAAAACCAATATAAATTTATATGATGCTCAAAGGCCGTATAAATATCACACAATTTTTTTCTTCAAAATGCGTTTTATTTTTTATTTAGACAATGTTAAAATGAAATTTTCTTCCTTTCTCTTTTCGTTCATTCGTAATTCACATGTTATACTAAAAAAATACAACAAAGTTAACAGATCACAAATAGTGATTTTTATAATAAAAATTTTAAAAATAAACCATATAATATTTTTCATTTTAATTTAATTTTTGTATAAAAAAGGTAATAGTATTATAAAATGTTGAATACTATACTTATTTTTTAAGCTTTTATTATAATTCATATAACAATCACAATTTGGCGATACCCAACGAGAAGTTTTGTAACAAATTGGAAGATATTTTAGATTTGAAGAAAGCATATAATACTATTGATAAACCACAGCATATATTATGATATATATATCATAATACGTATGATTATATATTATATATGATTATATGCATTATATATTATTTTGCATATACTAAATTGGGAGAAATTATACTATCAATTAAAAAAAAAACAATTAATTCCTGAATGGGATGGTTAGTTGTTCTAAAATTTCAATAAATTATGATTTTGTAGTAATTATTGTAAAGTAAAAGTGTGAGTATATCTTCAAATGTAAAATAAATAATAAGAATCGGATTTAGCATAAAATATAAACTAGTTGATAAAAAAGAAGTTTATGTAGAATTCACAATTTTTTTAAAAATCCACTTTTTAATAATTTTTTATTTTAGTTTAATGATTAATAAATATTTTAGTTATTTTTTTAAATAAAATATACTCTCTTTATATGTTATATTTTTATTAATATATTCACGTATAATATTTTCACGTGATAAAATAGAGTATTCAATAGCAAAATTTTTTGAATCTTTTTAAGAACATCCTGCAAAAATTAAAGGCAATATTGTTATAAAAATGATATATTTACTAATGTCTATAAATATGTATATAAATAATATTTATATAACGCATAATACTGGAATTTTAATTTTTCCAACTTGAGCTAAATACCTATAAAAAATGTATGTTAGAAAAATATGTTGTAAAAACATAAAACTCGATAAAAACGAAATACCATTGTACGCTATATTTTTTAGAATATTATATTTAAATCTTTAGATTCTACGTCTATAATTTTATCGCAAATTTCTTTTTATTTTCAATCCTTAGATTGATTCAATACTTCGATATACCTCCATTCGTCCCTATTCATCAGAGCTAGTCTCAGTTCTTTGTAAGTAGTTCTTCCTAATTCTATGTCTTCTATAATCTGTTAAGTAAACGGAGATGTTGGTCTAACTCTCTCTGATTTTCTCTATCTTTCCTTTTATAATTGTTGTTATCCATTCTTTTTTTTCATTTTATGTCTTATTCATGTTTCCTTCTTTCCATGATTGTTTTCCATAATAATTTTTGTTCATTCATTCTTAAGTAAATTTACTCGTTATGAACTTTCTCTGGACAAGGAATTTTCAGTATTTTTTTCCAACACCATGTTTTAAAATCTTTAGTAATCTCCACTACATATTTGAATATAACAAAATGATTTTTTTTCTTAAACTATATGTAAAATGTTATTATCTACTATTCATTTTTATATTATGCACATTAGCAGTATTGTTATGTTAATAATTTTGTAATGTACTACTAAAAAAACAATTATTGGTTTTAATGTTTCATCATTACATTAAAAATAAATATTTAAATATCTACGGATATAACAATAAATGGTAGGCTTTTTCCCAAATAAATCAAATCATTGTATAAGATCTGTGTGGAAGTTTATGATTTATTTAATGACGATATATTATTATTGACATAATTTTAATACTGAATAGTGAATATATAATATAAAATATAGTATACTTAAATATAAATGAATAATTTTTTCTGAATATTAATCTAGATGATGATAACCTATGGCGTAAGTAATTTTTTTCAAATAATTTATATTTTATTGAACATAAAATTATAAATAAATACTTAATTTTTGTATCCCGTGTTATATTAGAAAAAAATATTTTTTGTAACTTTTGTATTTTGGAATTAATTACGATATAATTTAAATTAAGCTGGCTCAATTTTTCTGTAGATAGTACTATTTTTAGTTATTTTTTGTATTCTCTATCCAGTGAAATAATAAATTTAAAAAAATGCTATCGATTATGAGGATTATTTGATTATTTTTATAGATAGGAATTCAACAAATAACTTTTTTTTTTATTACCAATTGTCGATTTTCAAATTATTTAAACTATTTATTGTATTAAACATAGCAAGATGTGCTATTATTCTTTTCGATGTTTGGACAAGATATTATAGTTTTCATATTTTATAAATTTTAAATCTAAAATTAATCATTGTATTGGGCAGTTCTAAGACTATCGTTTAATTTTTTTTTATCTAAGGTGGGGCATTGGCTAGTTAACAAGTTAAATAGTTAATATTTTTTTCACTTCTTAATTTAACTAGTTTCTAATTATTGGTATTCAATAACTTACTTAACTAAAAAAATTATGTCTTAATTATTTGAATGTAAAGTCTTAAAGTTAATGTTTATAATAATTTAGCTATGTTAATGCATAAGAAGTAAACTATTCTCGTTAATTTAGTAATCTACACATCTTAATCGAAATCCAAATATGTATGTATTTTAATTTGTTATTTAGTATTCGAACACAAAGATTTTCAGAGCAAATACTTCGTCGCAAAATGAGATACGACTCCACTATCAACGATTATCCGTGGGATAATAAGACTTAACGAGTTGAAATTATATTTTATTAACTTTTTATGTTGGATTTTGGGCCAATTTAATTGAACTAATTTCAGTAAATTTACATTAGAGCATGCTCTTACCTCCTATTTTTAAAGGCACTTACATTGCGTAAAATTTTTATCAGTGCTCATTCCTATTTATCTTATATATTTATTTATTTTATGTTAATGTCTGCCATTACTAATAATGTGAGGCTGTAGATAATTAATTTCCTATGTATTAATGACATTAAAAAACTATTTTAATATATACACAGATGAGTTACTTCACATTTTATTTAAACTGAAAATTTAAATTGTTTAGGTATAATATTTTAAAATGTGCGAGTGTGTGGTGTTATCTTAATTATGTTATATCGTTCTAAAAAATGCTGCTTTTCTCTCTATCTTTCTTTTTATAAATGTTGTTATTCATTCTTCATTTTTCATTATATATCTTATTTATGTTTCCGCCTTTCCATGATTGTTTTCCATAATAATTTTTGTTCATTCATTCTTGTAAATTTACTCGTATTTTACGTACTCGCGGTTTTTTTTCTTTAATAATAATTTTATAATGTATTACTATATAAGAAAAAATATTGGTTTTTAATGTTACATTATAATTAACATTTTTCCGAAACAAATCAAATCGTAGTATAAGATCTGTAGGGAAGCTTATGATTTGGTTTTAATTTACTAAAATAATAATGATATATTATTATTGACATAATTGTAATACTGCATAGCGAATAATAAATATATAATATTATAAAATAGTTTATTTAAATACACATAAATAATTTTTTTTGAATGTTAATCTAGATGATATTTACTTACAGTGTGAGTAATTTTTCTCAAATAATTTATATTTTATTAAACACAAAATTAAAAATAAATACTTTAATTTTGTGTCCCGTGTTATATTAGAAAAAATTATTTTTTGTAATTTTTGTAATTTGGAATTAACGACGATATGAATTAGATCGTGAATTGTGAATCTCAATTGTTCTGTAGATACTGTTATTAGGTATTTTTTGTATTTTCTATCCAGTAGTTTTTACAAATGAAAAAAAATACTACTGATTATAAGGATTATATTTATAGATAAGAAATTAACAAATAAATTTTTTTTTTTATTATTATCAATATAAAACTATTTATTTTATCGAACATAGCAAGATGGGTTATTATCCTTTTCGATGTTTGGACAAGATATTTTAGTTTTATTATTTTGTAAATTTTAAATCTAAAATTAATCATTGTATTTGATAAAATATCCTGAGAGAAGTTTAGTGTATTATTTTTCTTGATGTATAAGGTCATTTTTGGTAGCATTCCTATTCGCTTAGGAAAAAATCTAAATATTTATGAATAAATATATATAATACTAGTTATTACCCGGTTGATTTGGTATTTTAATTAATATTTATGAGTACAATCAAATAAATATAATAAAAAAAATCTATAGATATAAATCTTGAATATATCTATATCTAATAGAATAGAAATCTAGATAGATATAGAAGGATAGAAAAATATCTTTAATCTCCTCCCTAATAAAAACTGTCTAGGTACGCTACATCTACCAACTGTTTAAAATTAAAAAAAACTATTATTTCGTGAGTGGTATGGTTAGTAAAATTGTTCCAAAATTTCAGTAAATTATGATTTTGTAGTAGTTTTTATAAAGTTAAAGTATAAATATACTTTCATATGTAAACTAAATGATAAGATTGGATTGTACCACATTGTATACAGTAAAGAAAAGCACAAACAGAAAATAGTTGAAAATGTTTGAAAAAAGTGATAATATTTTTTAAATGTGAAGTTTGTACCAGTTTATTTTTGTTATAATTTCAAATTCAATGCTGTTGTCAAATTGTGATAATGTTATCATATATAGTATCACAAAAATAAACTAAACTTAAATAAAATACTAAAATACTAAAAATCTAAAATAACTATAAGGAAAACAAATTAGAAAAATATTACTTTTGATAATTTCATTGAATAATTCACGATTTCATGAAAAATTAAGTTTATTTTAGTTTTTTTTATAAGTAAGTAAAAGCAACAATTTCCTTTATAATTTTTAAAATCAAAATCTTAAAATAAAAGTAACTGAACGGATACTAAACTATATTTGTTCCAAATCTGTTTATAAGCTTTTACCTAAAATGCATCTAATGAGGCCCCAATATTCATGTTTTTTTGAAAAATCGTAATCTGGTGATATCAAAAGACCAAAATGGTTTTTGAGACATAACACAGTATATGTGTATAATATTATAATCATAAATAGTTAATTGTTGATAATCTAGTTCGAGCAGAAATACGTAAGTAATTTTTCTGAACAAATTTAAATTTGATTAAATATACAATTATAAATAAATATTTTATTATTTCATATTAACTTTCATTACAAAAAAAAAAATATTGTTTTAAAAATATCATGTTTACCCCTGTTTTATTTTGTTATAATTTCAGAAGTTAATATTATTGTCAAATTCTAATTATGATGTCATATTTAGTATAAAAATATGAACTAATTGATAAAAATATTTTTTGAAGAATTCACAATTTTTTTGAAAAATCCAGTTTCTTTTAATAATTTTTAATTTTTTAAGTGATTAATGATTATTTTATAATAAATTTTTTCAGTGTAAATTTTATATTTTCTTCTTTATTTCACTTTATATATAAACTATAAGTTTGAATTATACAAGTATAAACAGTATAAGTTGATATTTAAGGAATTGAAAATTATTTTTAAATTATAAATATTTTTTAAATTGATTAATAAAAACGCACTATGTTATCATTTTATATGTTGTTAATTAGTGATAAACACTATAGAATAGTATTCGATAGTCATCATAAACTATTGAATAGTTTCATGACCGAATGCTGATTTTTCGACAAAAACTATCAAATAGTTTAATACAAATTATATCGATTATATTACCGAATATTTCGATAAACTATGGAATAATTTGATACAAATTGTATCGATTATATTACCGAATAGTTCGATATACTATCAAATAGTTTGAGATATTTTATATCAATTATAGTACTGAATAGTTCGGACTAACCAAATAGTCAAAGTCTAAACAAACTGAATGGTCCGAATAGGGTATGTATATTCGATAATTTCCTTTATTAAAACTCGTACAGAACTGAAATCTCTAATTACAAATCGGCAATTCGCTAAGCCATAATAACTCGAGAATACTTCATAGTAAATAATAGATATTACTATATTAGATACAAAAAGGCACGTAGGACCTTTATTTAATCTCCCATTTGGTGTGAATCGGACTATACTGCGGCCAACAAGGATAGGTCCTCGGCATTTAAAGTGTTCAAAGTCTCTCATTTAGTTTCAGTTTTTATTGAGTATCGTAGAGTTTTTGCGGTTACTAAATTTATTCTTAAAAGAGCGAAATACGATTTTTGGCGTAAATTTTGTTCTAATTTAAATCCCTTCATTCTTATATCACACTTTTGGTCAACAGCTAAATCCATTAAAAATGTTATACAAATATTATTACAACTTGGTTTCTATTTTTTTTGCGATAAAATATCTCCTCCTTACGTTTCGGCGTTCGAGGAGATTAACTTTGGTCCGATTTCTGATCCCGAAAATGGATGTTTCCATTTTCTCACTATGCCTTTCTCTCTAACTGAACTTAAGAATGCTATTTTTTTCGTACATCCTCAGCTCCGGGTCTAGATGGCGTTTCTCCTCGTATATTGAAAAATATTCCACCTGTTGGTCTTGATATGCTGTTTTCATTTTAAATAAAATCTGGTCTAGTGGCATGATCCCAGATTCTTGGAAGGAATTTCATGTAATCCCAATTCCGAAGTCTGGGGCCTCAAGCACGCCTTATTGTCCTATTGCTATTTCGTCAATCTTTTGCAAGATATTGTTGAACATATTTTAAAAAATCGTTTTGATTTCTTCATTGAATCCAATTCAATAATTCCAAACAATCTTTATGGCATTCGTGGGGTATTGTGTACTATGGAATGTTTAGCGTCTTTAGTTGGCCTCATTTATCAATCGTTTTGTCAAAAAGAATTCCTCAGTGCAGTTTTTATTGATATTAAGAGAACATACGACGCAGTATATATCCGTTCCTTAATAAAAAGGTTATGGTCATTGGGATTCCTTTGAAATACTGTAGCTTTGTTCATTCTGATTTTCGTTGCGTCATTTACATTCCACCTCTCCAGCCGGTAAAAATGAAATTCGTACAATATACAGGGGTCTTTAACAAGGTAGCTGTCTCAGCCCTATATTATTTAATATATACATTTCTTTCATTAGCAATATTTATAGTCTTTCTAATAATAATCATAAAATTTTTTTTTGCGCAAATGGTACCATTGTCAATTCTAAGAACAAATTATTAAAGGACTTAATTTCAGAAGTAAATTCGGCTCTTATTATTATTTCCGATGCTCTTCAGAATATACTCTTAGAGGTTGCCCCTGAAAAAAGTAGGTTTACAGTTTTTAATCGTAAAAGATATTAATACATTACACCCTTCTCATTAAATGGTTATCCTCTTCAATTTTGTGAAAATGTTAGATATTTGGGTGTTGTGTTATATCCTAAGCTTAGATGGGTTCCCCATTTACGCTACACCGCATCATATATTTCCAAATGGTCTAACTTTTTACGTTCTATCACCAGTACTAGTTGGGGTTCTCATCCGTCATTTGGATTTGGATTCCGGATTTGTTTTAATTCATGCTCTACGTTATATCCATTCTCTCCCTCCCAACCCTTCCTTGATTGTTACGGATTCTCAATCTCTATTATACTCCATTATGGGAAATCCCTTTAAGTCTGGATCGTCAGTTTTTTCTCTCGTTATCGTCAAAGTTGCAAGTCATTTACTAAGATTAATGTGGGTCCCAAGCCACGTGGGTATTATCAGTAATGAATGAGCTGATTCATTAACTAAGGTTGCCGTAAGCGTTTAATCTTGATCGGTTCATAAAATCCCGTATTCTGATTTGATTCTTTATTTTCATAGAGTTATTGGAAATGCTTAGAGTTCCCAATGGACGTCACATACTGCGACGGCTAATTAGCTTAAATCATTCTATCCTGATATTCCTCGTTACCCATGGTTTTCCAATATTAATCTTTCTATATTTTATATAATTTCTTTTTGTGGATTTAGATTTGTTCATAATAATTTGCCATCTCATACTTAATATCTTAATTTAAACTCTTCTCCTTAATGTCCTCTCTACAATGAAATTGCGGTATGTGATTTTTGGCACATTTTATTTAACTGTCCTTCTGTCGTGAAGGACAGTGTGAGATTATTATGCACTCTCTCTTCGCATGACCAAAACTCATCTTTTGTCCTTGATTCCTTTTCTCCAACTTTTATTTGTAATATTAACTTTTTTTTTTATAGTTCTGGGTTCTGTATTTAAATTCTTCTAGGTTATTAAAAATTGTTTATTATATTCTCTATTTATCTATTTTTTTTTATTTTTTCTTTGTCTTTTTTTTTTTTGGTTTACGTTTTAGATAATGTATATGCTATATGGATGCTTTAATAAAAAAAAAAAATTCAAAGTAAATGTTGTTGTCAAATTCTGATAATGTTATAATATTTAGTATAACTAAAATAAACTAATTGATAAGGAAAACAAATTAGAAACAAGATTACTTTTGATTATTTTATCGAATAATTCACGATTTCATGAAAAATTAAGTTTCTTTTAATTTTTTTTCGTATAACTTTCGTAAATTTAAAGTAAGTAAAAGCAACAATTTCTTTCATCATTTTTAAAATTAAAATCCTAAAATAAAAGTAACTGAACAGATACTAAAATGTATTTTTAAAAATACGTTTATAAGTTTTTACCTAAAATGCATCTAATGAGGCCCCAATATTCATGTTTTTTTGAAAAATCGTGATCTGGTGATATCAGAAGACCAAAATTGTTTTTGAGACATAATACAGCATATATAATATTATAATCATAAATGGTTAATTGTTGATAATCTAGGTGCATCAGAAATACGTAAGTAATTTTTCTTAACAAATTAAAATTTTATTGAATATACAATTTTAAATAAATATTTTATTATTCAATATTAAATTTCATTACAAAAAAAAATATTTTTTTAAAAATGTAATGTTTTTCCGTGTTTTGTTTTATTATAATTAAAACTCGTACTGGACTGAAATCTCTAATTACAAATCGGCAATTCGCTAAGGCATAATAACTCGGGAATACTTCATATTAGATAATAGATATTACTATATTGGATACCTCTATTCTATATGAAAATTGAGTATATTATAATGATTTAATGATTCTTTAATAATATTGATTACAGAGAGCAAAATGTGGAAATTGTCTACTTTACCGGATAATTCGATTTATTTACTATTTATACTATTTTTCGATGACAAAATCATGAAGTCAGAATATGGTGGTCGGACTTCATTTTTAAGCTATAGCGGTTTGAAATTACGCGATTCTACCATGTTTCTTAAGAGGTCTATTACCAAATTTATAGACGAGATTATTATCTATACTATAATGTAGTTTTTTAAAACTTTAATTTTAATGCAAAATATATCGCTTTGATCACTCGGATAGTTTAAATTGAAAATATCCTCCGATTCGCTATGAAACACTATGTCACAAGTAACCTGAGAAAAAAGTGGCATAGAGCGTACACTATATAATATGTGTGATCAGGTAAATAAGTAAAACAGCCTAAAATCATCCAATTTTAAATCGTGGTCCTACCACGAAATTCTAATTGCATCATCGTTTTCATGGTCGAAAACTACATAAGCTTCAAAAATATTTTTTTAAAAATTGATTTCTACGGTTAAGTAGAAATATACCCATTTTAAATTTCGCATAATTATTCTATATTACTTACATGTTATTAAACTGTTAAGCATGTCATAATTTCGAATATATTATATAATTGAGTAATTCATTGTACTATCGAATATTTTAAACTAACCGAATTTTTAGATTATCGAATGGTTCAAACCAACCAAATAGTTCGGACGAACAACCGAATACTTCGAACTATCGAATTGTTCGGTTCTTATCGATCGATAATTTAAGTAATCGATAGTTTTCAGATATCTATCGAACAGTTCGATAGTGACTTTTCGATAGTTCCTGTCACTGGTGTCAACGTATTATATCGTTTATTACTAATGGAACCTTTTGAAAATTTTTTTATTTTATATATTTATTTTATATTGAGAGCGTAATGAGGAATCTTTTTATTTCACGATGATGATTTTTTAAAAAAAATGTTTATTTTTGCACACAAGTATACATTTTTTCTGTGAAATAAGGAGATTTGGAATAAAGAGCTTAAAAATATCTAAATAATAATAAATGTATTCTAGTTGGTAGGTACTAATAAATATTTAATGTTTAATTTTTGATTTTTCAAGGTTTTTAAGCGTAAATAATAAATAGATTTTATACGGTATACCTATGTAGTATAAAGAATCTAATAAATATTTCAAATGATAAATAAATAGCATAGATCTGTGTAAATAGTTTTTATGATAACTGATTTATTCATTTTTTATTTGGCTATTATATTGTTAAATGTTGTTAAAATAAAAGATATATATAATAACGAATATAAATAGAACATATATAAAAAAACTTTTATATGATTTCTATGTTTTTCTATGATTTCTATTTCTATTCTATAACTTTTCTATGATTTAAACTCGGTTTCCAATCTTAAATAAAAATAATACACTATCCCATTCGAGGACTGAAGGGACTTTTATTTACTGAGTATACTCGCTGTTAAAAAAGAATGGAATATTGCAGTTTTCTCCATTTCTGTTAAAAATTTTTGAATTCTGAATTTTATGTATTTATGTTAATTTATATTTTTAGATTTTTAAATAACAACTACTATTTTTTTTTTATTCATGTAGCAATTTAAAAAAATATATATATAACGTTTGAAATTTTGATTTACCTTAATTTTTCCGCAATGCCTATTTGAAAATCTAAAAAAAAAAATGCATTTAGGAGACGTTTTTTGCTGTATTACTACACTTTCGTGTTGCGTAGATATTAGTCAATTGATAATTCAACCGATAGCATTGATTGTTTTGCCGAAAAGATAAAATTCCAAATACAGGTATACGAGACATGTAAACAGGTATACCTGTTATGTGGTGTTAATATATCATTGGTCTTTTTAATTAACAATATTCGTAGGTCAACGTTAATCGTTATCGAAGTATTAACATTTTTAATAATACATTAATAATAATAATAATTAAATTATGGTTTTTTCTTGTTCTTAATATTACGAAATTAATCTTTTAATTTTTTTTTTATAAACAATTAATTCTGAATACCCAGTGGCGGCTCGTGTGTAGGGGCGATATAGCGATCTCCCCCCTCTAAAATTGTAACAAATGACTTATTAACAAGTTAGAAATTAATTTAAATATTAAAAACTATTTATATATACATTGTAATTATACAATTATATTTATGACTCTTTCCGCCAGAATAGCCAAGTTGATGTCATATATACTGACTTCTCAAAAGCATTTGATCGTGTTGACCACACTCTTTTAATAAATACTCTTGACCTACTTGGTTTAGGTGATGCTCTTCTCTCCTGGTTACGCTCTTACCTCGTGGATCGAAATCAATATGTTGTCAGCTATGGTAACTCATCCCATCCTTTCACCCCAATTTCGGGTGTACCACAAGGTGCTGTACTTTCTCCACTTATCTTCTCCCTATTCGTAAATTTGGCCCCATTAGTCCTACATTTTGCCAAGTTACTTATCTTCACTGATGATATGAAATTGTTCTTTCAGATAAAATCCGAAAACGACTGCTCTTTACCCCAAGCCGACCTCCAACGTTTAGTTACTTGGGGTGAAGCCATAGGCCTTAAGTTGAATATCTCCAAATGTTCTGTCATGACTTTTTCCCGTCATTGCTCAGCTATAAACCATACGTACTTCATTCACGACCTTCTTCTACCTTCAGTTGATGATTCCGTTCTTGATCTTGGTTTCACCCTTACTCAGACACTTTGTCCTGGCAAAAATATAGATTCTCGGTGCTGTAAAGTACTTAAACTTATTGGTTTCATTTTTCGGATATCCCGTGAATTTCACCTCTCTTCCTCTTTAAAAACTCTTTATTGTTCCCTTATTTGCCCAATTGTTGAGTATGGCTCTGTTATCCGAGACTCAGTCACATCCTCCTATAAAATAACACTAGAAAGAGTACAAAGAAAATTTTTACGCCTGGCTGCTTTTGCCTTCCATATTCAATGTCATTCTCACGACTACACTCCAGTCCTAGAAGAACTCTCCCTCCTCAGTCTGGCTGACCGCCGGCACCAAATTAATCTTAATTTCCTTTCAAATATTCAAATATCCTTTCCGGCCGTATTGACTGTCCATCCATTCTTTCTCTCATTAAATTTAAAATACCTGCTCGCTCCATTCGCTCCTCTACTAACTTCCACATTCCTTTTTCCAATTCAAACTATCAGTCTAACTCTCCATTAATCCGTTTTATGCGTATTGCTAATGAAGCACCCTCACATTTCCCCTAAAAAAAAAAACGCCGTGTTTTTGATAATGCCATTTATTTAATTTATCATATTTTAAGTATTTGAAATATATATATATATATTTTTTTTTCTCCACTACAATGCATCATGTAAAAATCCGTCTGGCGTTTATTATATATAAATAAATTAATAAAAAAAAAAAGTAATGCATTTTCAAAATATTATTGTCAAAAGTAAAAAGTATTTTCCATTGTTATGAAAACACTACGAGATAATCGAAGTTTAAAAATATATGTAGGTATATATAATAGCTCGATTGAAATAGGTACCTATTATTATTCATCTGTAGCTCTATTCTGTAACTCGATATGACCTGTTAACGATAACTTTCAGTTCATTAAGATAACAAAATGACCACTATCGAATAGTTATCAATAAAGTGATTCTGTAACAGATTTATAACGAATATTATTTAATATTAAGGTATCGAAAATAACCGATATCGTATCGGGCGGTGAGAATTGGCCGTTAAGCGTTGTCGAATTATAAAATACTTATGTTATAATTTATCATTATATATATTATATATTATATATATTATAGAAAATAAGGATATATTAGAAGTATTTGATAGAAATTGAAATTTTAAACTTCATTGTGATAATTTTTATATTTCTACAATAAAATTCAAAATAAATCTTAGTTTCTTTTTGAAAGTTTAATGTTAAAAACATTTATCTTATAAAAAAAAAAGGAAGAGAAATATTTAAAAAGTATATTCAAATATGTGTATTATAATTATAACGTCTAACAATATGCAAAAATCAAAATTCAAAATTATTAATTAGGAACAGAGAAAAATATAATGTTCTATACAATTTTGTATTAATGAAATATTGTTATGAAAAACCTGTAAATTATTCGATCATGAATAAGAAATTAATTTATATGTTTCTTAATGTCTACATACCAGCATAGAGATAGTGTTTTGTTATGACGTATATACACGTCCATAGTAGCGTAAGATTAAGATAATATGCATTTGTCTATTACACAAAAAATTATTATGTATTAATATTTAACCTATATTAATATTTAGATATAAATAATATCCGTCATGCGCAATTAGATATAGGTAATGTATTTTTCCTAAATATTTCATTGTAATTTGTATAGAATATAAATAATTTTGAAAAATTTAAAACTGTCAGTAGTTTTTACCCATTCTATGATATTAATTAGTGATACGTTGGAAAAATTTTACAAGGTATGGCAGGAAAACTACCTTATTTTAAAATTGAATAATACAAACAGTATAAGAGATAATAGTTTAATTATTTTTCCATGTTATAGAGAGATATTTAAAGTTTTCATTTATTATGTTTTAAAAAATATATCATTAAGTGGCCTCCTTTCTGGTTAATCCATTGTGGTAGTCGAGATTTGAAGTTTCTCTCCAATCTTACCAGCATATTAACGGGTATGTTGTCTATAGCAGCTTCAATATCGTTCTTCAGTTGAGCAAGAGTCTTTGGATAGTCGGTGTCAAAAAAGATTTCTCATAGCCCACAAAAAGTATCACATTTTGCTAAAGCTGGTGAGAGCTGATTACTCAAGATTGCCCTGTAAACAGGCGTCCAGGGAAACGTTCTCACAAGACGTTTGTGCCGTGTAGGCCATGGCGCCATCCTTTAGGAACCAGACACATCCATTTCTTCAAGTTTTGGTAAAATAAACTCCTCAATCATGTGAACATAACGAACAGAATTTATTGTAATTTAACTGACCGTTTTTTAAAAAAAACAACGATCAAATAATGTCCATTCTGAAAATGCACATTAAATAGTCCCACGTTGTGTAGGCAGGGGTTGCTCATGATGTTCTTGAAGATTCATGCTACTCCAGTATCGCATGTTTTGATTATTCACGCGAACCAAAAAATGAAATGCACCTCATTGCTGAAGAACACAAGTGTTTATGAGACATATTATCAAGAGCTTGAAAAGTACACATCTAAGGTGAACTTGTGCAAATTTTTCGTCCACGTCATAATTGTTACTAAACCTACATGACAGAAAATGTTAAATTTCACTCTTTCAAATGAGCACCACCCCACCCTTCTCGGAATAACGGTCACTAAAAAGCACTTTTTTCAAATATGGACACTCCTATACAATATGTTAATTAGTTTGATTTACAAATAGATTATATTGATAGATATAATCACAGTTCAGAATTATACAGAGCTTCACTTCTACTTCCGATTTTTATATTTTTCATGGTTACTTCAAATTTGTTGTAGATTTGCCATTTTATTAAATGAAGATTGTGATCATGAAAATTTTATGTAGGGAAACAATAATGACACTCTATCAATACTGACTATTCTTCCTGACAAGAGTATAGAAGGTACAATTTTAATGTATATAGTTAAACTACTGTTGTCCAGGCATATTTTTATGAATTATACAGTTGGGTTGTAGTACTAGATTTTGTATAATGATAAGAAACTGAATATTGATAAATTTACGATTCTCAAATTCATGCATTTATGTCATATTGGAGCAGTATTTTACTAGGCAATTATACATGGCATTGTTTTTTTTAAGCTTAAATAATAATATTAGTGTTTATGTGCCATAATCACTCATAATTCTCAGAAATTTCAAATGAACACTAAATTTTTTCTTAAGATGTCCCCTAAACCTTTAAGAAACATTAAATAGAAATATTATTTCAAGTCCTTTCAGTGGTCCCATTTAAATTGTATATAAATTTGAATTCAAAAATATTTTTACTAGTTAATGTAGGAAATATATTAAACGTTTTACAATTCCATACATGTTTAACTGACAAAAATATATCTTCTTGTTTTTACATATTTTTGTTAAAATAAACTTCTATTCCATACTTTATTTTTAGATGCATAGAAGTTGAACTTTACTCCCTAACTGAAGGTTTCATCTGATACCCTTCTTTAGAGCTTAACAATATAATTAAAAATTGAGTACGAATGGTTTTAAGTATTTTTTTATCTAAATAATTAACTATTTAAGTCTTTAACAATTTCTCAGATTTATGAGAATCGGGTGAGCCTTGGAACTTATGAATGGATACCTAATTTCAGTATAAAAATACTCTTTCTACAAAACTCTTGGTATGTAGTTCTCAACAATTGCTAAAATAAAGCCAATAAACCATTCATAGTAAAAAAAAAAAACTGGTGGAATTTAGCAGTAATAGATATCTAAAGAGCGATTAACATTTTTTAGTGAGCTTTCCTGGTCTTACATATTGGTCTATTATTATGAGGGTATGATTGGGGTGTGTAATCCTATGATATATATTTATCGTAATGCTAAATTGTTGTTCGTAAGACTTCTTGGTAATAAAGAACAGACCTAGGTGTGAAATGTGCTTTTATATTTAGAATCGCAATTATAATTTATGTTATTATTGGAGCACATGACGTAAATACAATTCTTATTCTGATCTAGAGTTCCATAGATCTATTTATTTCCATAATTGGTAGTAGCAATTTAATTATTATTTAGGTTAGAAGTATATATATACTAAATATTAATATTATTGTTATTTATATTTTTTTAGAATATTTTGTAACACGTAAGTGCTACTAACTATATTTGTAGATAATATTAAAAATTAACATTATTTCCAACTCTATAGACAGTATTGTCGTAAAAGCTAATAATTTAATGAATATTTTAAAAAGATACAATTTGTGTGGTAAATTAAATGCAATTCTCGGTTCTATTTTATTTTCTACCATTATTTTAACCTTCAGAACAATAATAAATGATTTATTGTTTTCCTGCATTAACTATGTTATTAGTGAAATTTATATGAAATCCAAAGCTTTCTCTAGTTATTTTCTTTCATCAATTTGCTGGTAAATTTTTGTTGAAACAATTGCTCAAAACATTAAACTCAGAGAATTTAATTGTAGGCAACTTGTTTTTTATAGATAAATCTTATGCTATTTTAGAAGTTCTTAAATTTATAACTTTATATAATACTTGAATATCCTAAAAATAAAAGATTTACAAGCAGTCTTTATTTGAATTTAATCAAAATTTTTCTTTCTAAAACTTGTCACTCACTATTAGGGGTCGTTCAAGATTACGTAAGCGCATAGGGGGAGGTGGATCTATTGTGTTTTTATTTGGCTATCAAGGGAGGATTATATTCATGCTGATATTAGCAGTAATAAAAAAAATCAAAATATGTAACAAAATTTTTCATTTTTAAACTTAATTCATATAAATAGAGTGGGGTTATCGTACGTATTACGTTGACGTAATAAATTAGGGGATCTGAAATTTGGTAACAATTGTTGAAAAGGGGTATGAGGGGGTCTAAAAATGCAAAAAATGTGTTGTTGTTGTAATTACAATTACAAACAAACCTTAACATAAAAAGTGATTATTTTACTCTCAAATTTTAAATTACTACTGTTATAATGCTATGGATTTTGAATCATTCCGGAATTTCAAATTTTCTATTTTTATTAAATAATTACCATTAGATAGACAAAATTATACTTCCTAATTTTGAAAGCCTGGTACTCAGAATAATAAATGGTCCTTGTAATGATGTAAATACAGGATAATCGAGAATTCGGAAAAATAGGAAATGAATTGTACATACATCACGCATAGCCTAAAGAAAACCTTCTATTGAGAATAATATTAGAAAATATCCCGCAAAGGAGAATACCACTGAGGCGACCAAAACAGGGTAAGGATGATGTAGATAAAGTAAAACTAATCCAGACTAATTAAATAATAAATGGTCAAAGCCACAGAAACCTTAGCATGAAATTTTATTTTCGAAAAAACATTGACTTGGGGATTTTTGATGTATAATAAATATAAATACAAAACTTCTATTTTTGAAAATTAACGAAGCAAAATTTTTTTTAAGTATGAAGAATGAGTATTGTGTATATAGTATTTTCCTCATTTATAACATATATATATATATAAAAAAAATGATAACAATAATTTAAAAAAATTACTGTTTTGGTGTATATCAGTCATAATAGTACATATCCGTCAATAATGGTAGCCAACGAGATTTTTCTCACTGATGGCAACGGGTCTCTGGTGCAAGATAGCTATAATTTCCATACCTATCAAAGAATTTGGTAACTATGCTTATCATAGATATTAGGAGCCATCATTGATTATCTTAATATGTGAAGGGGGAAACCTGAGGTTATGTTGTATTTAGAGGATGTAAAACCATTAATTTAAAATTAATATGTACAATGTAACATATGCTTTTGTGCGTTTGTTCGATTATTATATTAGATACAAGTTGTACATTTATTTATAGGTACTATTTAAAAATTTTAATTTTCTTTCTTTTTAATTTTCGTCTAAATCTACTATCCAAGTCATGAGTAATGCTAAGTATTCAAGTGTTTTGGAAATTGAAAAAAATTCCACTACAACCAGTGATAAATTTGATACAATAATAAAATCAATTAACGATATAAAAATTACTCAAAATAAGTTAATTAATTATATAAACTCAATCTGTAATGAATAGAAAAAACAAGACAAGTTGTTTATTAAATTTTCCTTCAAATGTCAATCTCTCAAATTCTACTTACCGATGATATGCAATTTATTTTTGAAATCAAATCGGTACTGATTGAAATAATTCCGGTGAATATATTGCATCTAGGAAATTTCTCAAATCAGTGTCGTTCAATTTGAATTACATTACAAAACCAGTATGATGTTTTTAATTTGTTAAAAAAATAAAAATAAATTACATCATTGTGACAAGTTTAAATATATTAAATTTTCTACTGATCGTACTTTACTTCAGCTTAAATATCTCAAAACAATATTGGATGAATTAAGTTTTAGGAAATCTGCCAGTGAAAATAATTTATTTATTAAATATGTTAAAAATGTTCCTGTCATATCAAAAAATAACAAGAATCATGTGCAATTTCCAAAAATTTAACGTTGTATTACTAAAATATACGCGGTATTAACATCAAATTGGTTTTTTTTACTCGTAATGTTATCCTGTATGATTTTGATGCCATTGTATTAACTGAAACATGGCCCCAAAAAGAGGTCAATGATAATGAACTTGGTATATTTTCATACTATTCAATTTATCTTAGTGATATAGGCAGTCTCGTTGGCCAATTACAATAATGTTTCAATCAGAGTAGATGGTGTTTTAATTGCGATCAAAAGTCATTTGCATTCTTATCGTATTCTACTCCAAAATAATAATATTGAGCAATTGTATGCTAAAATATCAATAGGTTCATTAATCTTATTAATTGGCACTGTATATATCCCTCCTAATTTCTCTTAATTCCAATTTTGATGTTCATAATACACATACTCATGCTGTAAATAATTTATTAATTTGATATTGTGATTCAAAAATTATTTTATTAGGTGTTTATAATCTTCCTGGTATACATATGTCGGTTGTTGATAACAATATTGTCCCTAACTCAATTTATTATACAAATTTAGAAACTAATGTATCAGCTAATGTTTCATATCTTAATCTTCAACAATTCAATATAATATTAAAAGTCGTAAGGATTCTGTACTAAATTTAATTTTATCAAATTCAACCAATATGGTAGTTTTATGTGAGAAAGACACTATATTACCAATCGCTTTTATGTATCATTCAGCATTACTTGTTACCTTTCCTATTATCAAAAATTGTCTACCCCTACAGTATAATGAATTTGTATATAGTTTTTCCCAATTATAATATTATTAAGTCACAATTAAAATCTATTGATTGGCCAGTTGTTTTCAAAGATCAATTTATAAACAGTGCAGTTACTAAATTCTATAACATTATTTTTATAGTTATTGATCTCAATTGTACAAAGAAACATGTATATTTTAGTAAATATCTACTTTGGTTTAGTTCTATATTGAGGGACTTAATTTTTAAAAAGAAAATTGGTCATAAATTATATAGAATATCTCCTACTCAAATTAATTATAATATTTTTTCTAATTTTTGAGTTTAGTGCAAGTCACAGTCTAAAGCAGATTATAGTAAATACATTACAGATACTCAAAATTCTTTAATATCAAACCCTAAGAAATTTTGGACATTTTTAAAAAGTAAATGCTCAAACAATTCTTTAATCACTTCGATGACTTATGATAATTAGTCAATAAGTTGTGGTGAGGAAATAGTACATAGTTTCGCATTATATTTCTCAAATATTTATGTTAATTCTGAAATGGTCTCAACTACTTATTATCCTTCTATGTATTCTCCGATTTTAACCTCTAATTTAAACTTATTCTCTATAGTCTTAAATGTTATTGATGTTTTAAACTAACTCGATACAGTTACTATAAATCTAGCCCGGGTCCTAACATGATTCCAAGTATTTTATTTTTAAACTGCAAATTTGTATTAAATTTTCCACTTTTGTATTTATTTAACTTATCTCTATCTACTGGTACTTTTCCAACACGGTGGAAATCAGGTTTTATTACTTTTATCTCTAAGGGTGGCGATGTAATAGTGCAATAAATATCATTCAATCTGTCTAATTTCAATAATTCCAAAAATGTTTAAATCAATTATTTCTAAAAAAAGTACTCCATTGCTATTTCTATTTGTATGTGATGACCAACATGGTTATATAAGCGGTAAATCAAATACAAATCATTTGGTCTTCCAAAAATTTATATTAGATGCTTTCGCATCTAGATCCCAAGTTTAATGTTATCTATACAGACTTTTCAAAAGCCTTTGATAAGATAAACTATTTTATACTTATATTTATATTGCATAGCATTGATAATCAGGACTCATTTCTCTCTTGGATTTCAACCTACATATTAAACAGGGAACAAATTGTTAAGTATAAACATTTTAAATATAAACCTATCTATGTCACTTCAGGAGTACCGCAAGGCTCACATTTAGCACCATTACTATTCCTATTATTTATTAATAATTTACATTTTTTACATTCAAGTAAACTTCTTTTTGCTGATTATTTAGAATTATTTCGACAAATAAATTTCCATAATGATGCAGTTTTACTATAAATGGATTTTAATATTTTATCGAATTGGTGTAAAATTATAAACTACCATTAAACATCGATAAATTTAAAGTTATAACACTTATTACATATAGTTAGGAAATCATCTACAATATTAGGTTTTATTATTAAAAATTGTAAAGACTTCACTAATTCTGTAGTTCATAAAACATTATATGCTTACTTCTTTAGTCCGATCAAAATTAGAATATAACACTGTGGTTTGGTAGTCATACCTAAAATATAAAATTCAATGCTTAAATAATATTGAAAACCGTTTTCTACGATTTATGGTATTTAAATGTAACATAAATCGTGTAAAACACTCTTCTTATTAACCATTATTACTATTTTTTGATATTGCTAGTTTGTCCGAACGAAGGAAAATATCAGACATGAAATTTTTATTTAAGCTTGTTAATGGCTTTATCAATTGCCCTGAAATTTTAAGTTCTCTCAATTTCAATGTCCTTCAATGTAGAACTAGGTCTATCACTATGTTGTATATTTTTACATTTAATACAAATTATGCCTTACCTTCTCCTATAAAAAGGATAATGTCAATAGCTAATCAAAAAAAAATTGATTTATTTAACTTTAATTCCATTAAATAATTTAATAATTATGTAAACATAATTTTTTGTACTTAAATATTTGTATTATTGAATTATTATTATATAGTTATTGATTATTTCTATGTTAATGTTGAACTAAAAATTTTAAATTATTGTAATTGGATTATATGAAATTTTAAATAAATAAATATTTCAATATTTATTATAAAGCAGTGTATATTATGTTTTAGCTTACGGTAAAGCTTACCGTAAAAGTTTATTGAATAGAGGTATGATACATATCATTTTTAATTTCTAAAAAGTTAAAAACATACTTTGATATTGATCTATAGATATATTTTTAGAATAAATGATAGTACCTATACACTGATATTACTTTTTTTTTTTTTTTTTTATCATAACCTGATGCATGTGAAAATATATGTTTAATTTACTAATAAAAATAAAAATTACTATTGACATAAATAACATATTATATTTGTATATCATGTTTATCATTGTTCCGGATACTTGATAAAAAGTGGACTGCATATAATTGTAGGGAAATTATTAAGTAGATAAGTTCGTAATAATAATAATAAATAATACACAATTTTTGTTTGCTGTTAGGACACTATTATTGGATTTATTTGCAAAATAATAATTTGGGCACAAAAGGTGCTGGCTTGAAAGTGGGGCAATATAAATGTGTCCATGTTAATGTGTAACATATAGCACAGTAAAATTAGCCATACTTCGAAAATATTGGGATCGATGTAGAGTACTTATTGAATTTTATTTTCATTTATTAAAATTTGGAACAAGCTGAAGTCTTGCATACACCTTAATAATATCATTATAAATAATATCTAAAAGTTCTCCATCGATATTACTTAAGCTTCAATTGTTATTTGAGTTCAAAGGTCATGAAAATAGCCTTTTCATAAATATCTCGTTTTTTGTTTATCGTATAACATAATGTCTTTTATGAAATTGGTAGAGCAGACAACTATTAACAAAAGAGAGAATAAGTATGAATCTTCCACATACTAGTGACCGTTCTCTCTAGTATTTCACGGTATATGACATGTCAAATGTCCATTTTATGTATTACGTATTATTGTATATTTTTTATAGGTTAATATATTAAAAGCCATATAATAATTAAAAACGGTTGTTCGTGCATAAAGAAAATACAATATTTTTGTTCATAAACTTATTTTTTTACGAGGAATATAATTATTACGTAAAGACCATTTTTTTTAAATAGAAAAATATAATTTAAATAAATGGACATTTAGCAAGTCGTATGCCACCAGAGCGATGACTAGTAAATGAAAAATGCATATCCAATTTTTGTAGATAAATTGATACATTTTGATAAATTTCTAACAATTTTATAAAAAAATATTTTGTTGTACGACAAATAATATGCGATATTTAAGAAAAGATTATTTTTGTAACCTTTGAACTCGAATAATCCTTGAAATATTACTGGAAACACATTACATTATTGTGGTCAACTGTATGAGTATTATTGTGGTTGTAATTCCGTCCATTATAGTTACTAATGACTAAAAAAAACCCTATTATGTATAGGTAAAATTATATTTTCATTGCTGACATATAATACACGCTCATAGTTTGAAAATGATGTTTTTTTTTGTGAACAATATTTCACAGACTTAATAAAATCGTCACTTTTTACTACTTTCTATATATAATATATATATATACAGTACCAAATTTTATCAAGAAAGTACCTTAGGAATAAATCAAGTGTCATGACTTGCGGTAGTTCTTGATGATATCAGCCAAATACTATGTACGATAATATGGGATAGTAGTACCTTTGGTTTGTGGGGTTTAGCCGTTTCCAGCCCCATCGACACCTAATGTTAGCGCCGAGTGCTATTCAAGGGGACGACGGGCGTCTGACTCGCCGCAAAGCAAGCCAGCATTGAATTAGGGACGATGAGCACAGACACCACATCCGTGAGCCAGGGGTGTCGATTGGATGGAACGGCATACTAGGTAGAGGTGCACGTTCTAACCTTCAGTGAGGTTTGTATTATCTAGTAACTACTTCCCTTATTCAGGCCAGGGGCAGCCACCAGTAATGGTATCCACTGACAGATGTATCGTATGTCTCGAGAGGAACCCCGAAGGGTCTCTCATTTTCTGGGAACAGCCAACTTCGAGTCTTACCGCATCGTCGTCCATAATATTTAGGACAGTTGCTACATATTCCTGGTCAATACGATTATAATTTTACACATTTATAATTAACGATGATAATTTTAAATACAATTTTTTATTAACCTTTTGTGGCTGCCCGGGTTCACGAGTGTTAATGACTATACACGAATGACACAAAGGTTTAATGGTCTTTTTAGTATACTCAGATAGGATGCGAAACAACACAATAAAAAATAGAACCAGAAGGTGTTTTTTTATTGTTTTTGATGATCACCAAGATTGCCCTCACCACCACCGTGGCCTGTTCAAGTAGAGCTACGATGTGGCGGAGTGTGGTCCTTTCCTCCTGTGCTTCGATTATGTTCAGCATCCTCTGTTAATTTGCTGTGGGCATAATAACAGACGAGGCTGGTGTATAATATGATTCAAGTCCATGATAAATGTTTTTATTTTTCCGGTGATCTAAGTTTTTTGCAGTGGTTACAAACTGTCGCATTTAACGCACGAGACATGGATTTTTCGGCGATTGCTGGTTGGTTAGGAAGACTCCTTTTTCGACCCGCTTATCCAGCCTCACTGGTCTTCACCACTAAGTTACGAATCTCGTGAAACCCTTTACTCGCTTTTGATAAGTGATGTACTTTATAGAACACTATGTCCCACGCTGCGTACTTAGTACATTTAAGGGGTTTTGCCATCACCAAACTGCCAGTTCTCTATTCGACCTTCTTTTATTTATGTCGTCGATCAGTGTTGTTGTTCCTGAAGATATTATCTAATCCCCAGTTTTTTTCCTCTTTACCAAGGACCAAAACCGAGAGTGAATACCCAGTCTGCTCGATCCGATAGTTCCTGATTGCGAACAAAATCGGTACGAATATTGTGTCCCAGGAACTGTATTTCATGTATATTAATAATGCATGTAAGCCTTTTTTCTGTTCCTGGTTCCGGTGTTCTATGGGATTGGCTCGTGGGTGGTAGATCGGTGTCGTCTAACACACTGCCCCCCATCATTCAAGTGCGTCTGACATTTCACTTGAAACCAACTGGGGTCGGTTAGACACACTTGGGGGTACCCAAACCGTAAGAAAAACCCGCGCTCTAGTATTTCCACGATGTTTTTCGTAGTTTTGGCGGGGCCGAGTGTGTAGTTACGACCGAGAGAGCGATATGAAGGTGTATTAAATAAATAATACTAATATGAAATATAAGTATACGAGTATTTGTGATATTATAATTATGGGAATTACTATGACTTTATGTAAATGATATATTTGACTAATTATTGTCTTAATTAGTATTGATTTAATAAAGTGTTTGTAGATCTATATGAAATATGATTTTCATGAATAAAAGGGTATTATTATAATTTTAACATAAAAAGTAAAGATAACGTAGGGTAGCTGATAGACGTGAATCGCTAATACGTACGCACTCGAAAAAGCCAAAAGGTATGATAGTGCCATCTTATGGTAAGTTAAATACTAAATAACGTCGTAGACTATCTAGCTTCACTTCCTATTTAGATTACGGGTAGTCACTGATGATTTTTTCCGTTGCCGAACGTAGAAGAAAAGGTTCTTTAGTCATATCTGGTACAGTCAATCAAATTTATTCATTGTATAACCAATAGATCGTTCTATCCATTTATGGTCTAATAATATAATTTTTTTGAAACGATCATTGTTTTTTATTATAGTTAATATGAGGCCAAATAAATTCTGCACATGGATTAACGGTAAATAAGTATTAATAAAATATAGGATTAAAAGAATAACTTTTTCTGATATACCAAATGTTATTGTCACTTATTCAATTTTTTAAATTATAGTGTATTATTATATATTAATATAAAAAGGAAAAATTGGAAATGTATTTATTCAGGACAAAAATTATTATTACTATATAAAAATAAATGACCATACCTACCGTTTATATATTTTATAACAATATAACATACATACAAAATATCCATGGCCCTAATTTTTGTATTTTTAAAAAGTACTCGGGCCGCAATTTACAATGTATTATTGTGATTTTATAACTTGGATAAATAGTATTTATATTTAAGAAATCAATTTTAACCATTATTACAAAACTACTGTATTTTACCATTGTTCATTTATTGATATCATGAAAATAACTCATAAGAAGTTTTTACATAATTCATAATATTGAAATTTTCAAGGTATTGAAATTTAAAAAAAGAACGACCAATACACAGATCATTTTATGATTTCATGTAAAGATTTTATCAGTATTTACTATATTATAGCCTATAAGTACATAGATATAAATATATCAATTCTAAAAATGAAAGACTTGTGTAAAAATAAAAATTGAGCTTTTATTTAATTTTAATATAGGTAACGAATAAATATATAGTGTTGATTAATATACTATAAAAGCATAAAAATAATATATGAGTATAATAAGTATAATATTTTGGAGTATAATTTTAAAAATATTGATTTATATTTACAGGTGATGTTGGTAAGTGCACTTAAAATAAATAAGTTTAATTTATACATTTAGAATATAAATATATCTAGATTTATCTCATAAGAAAATCAAAAAAAAAGTTTCCTGTTTTCATCAAAAACACTGAGGTTATCAATTATTTGTACTTATCAAATTAGTTTTTAATATTGTGAAAATAATAGATTTTTTTATGCCAATTGATATATCGTGGGATTTGTATGGACAGGTTCTAAAAATGATTTTTTTGAAAACTTACCATTCGCAGAATTTGTCATTGTTTGGTATAAAATATATAGAAGGAGGAAAATAATTGACATTATCAATTATGAATATTATCATATGATTATTAATTAATCAGGATATCGAAATTTATTGTTGTTACACCAGTTGTACTATTTAGCATGCACAAACGCGCGACTTTGTCGTGGTTTATAGAATACCATTTTTCTCTGTAACTACAATATGTTTCATTAATAATACTACTTGTTGAAAGCCTTACAACAATTTATATTTTTTGCATAGTGCCACGTACGTGCGCCCCTTTTGACTTGTGGTCCATCCAGTACATTGTAAATTTTAAACATAGTTAAATCACTCGCTGTCATATATCATAGATCATAATAATAGATATTGTCGTCGATTAATTCAATTTTCAACCCAAGCATCCATCTATCATTGTAAAACCTAAGATTTTGTGAGTCAATCTTGAACTACAAATATTTATTTTGTATACAATTATTATTCAACTTGTAGTTACTATTTTACACTTAAGATAATAACCATAGTTTTAAGCATATGTTACTTGTTCATTAGTAATAAATTACATGAAATATCATTAATTAATCACCTATATTTACTGTGATTTTACAAGGTATGTCCAGAAATTAAAAGTACTAGTGCTCTTACAAATCAAGGAATTCCCCCTCCGAATTTTCTCATATTACCGTATTAGATGGCTTCCCCTGCTACGAATGATACCATGACCCGGTCAGTAACTAACATTACGTATTCTGTAACATTTTCCCTGAACGATGTTCATAAAAATTCCTCCCAAGTGTTTTTGAAGTTTTTAAAGTTTTAGCTACGAATAGTTTTTGAATCATTATAAATTCGAAGAAGGTAATTTTCTTTACTCTATTGTTACTGAAGATAAGGCTGGTGGCTCATTATACTCTTGAAATAATAGCGTCACACTAATTCATCTTAGGGTAAAAATGATATGATTTTTTTGGCAGAAATTATAGTTTTTAATATTTTGGTGCACTTTATTTCTGAACATGCCTTGTATATTGCTCCACAAGTTACTTATTTTCTCATATTTGATATTGCTTTCTGTCTACTATGATTATTCTCAGTATCATTTCGATACTTTGACGAATTATATCCAGAGTATAGACATGCATACATTTGTTCATCAAACCAGATTAGGGTAACACTTGAAAGGTATTGTGAATTGAATGCGAAAATTTTAAAGTTCAATTTTAATTTATTTACTATTGTAATGATACTATTTCATTGGCTCGTCACATTATGTATCTTTCTAAACCAGGGGTTCCCAACCTTTTACCATCGAGTACTTACATACTTTGTATAAGAGTATTAATATCAGGCTGAATGGAACTTATTTTCACTCTTATGTTACTTTAAATATCTACATTTGTATTTATTTTTCAAATACAGAAATTCAGAAAATCCACTCTCACACAAATAATTAGTAAAAAATGTAGTTAAACATAGTAATGCTTGCTTGAAAAGAAACGAGTATTCTATTTTTGTTGACATCCAAAATGAAACCAATTTTTGTCTTTAAATGCGTCTTTCACTGATTCGTCATTTATCATATCAATGAACAATTCATTGTCTTCCACGTCTTCTGGGACTTCTTCGTCAGAACATTCGTACAAAAATGGATTTCTAATCTAATTCTTCTTTGAATAGTCTTCAGAAATTTTTTTGAAAAATTTGTCTTCAGTGTTTCCAAGTATTCCAAGATGTCAGTATTTAAAACTTCTTTTAGAGACAGTTCATTTTCATCAATAAATGAGGAAAGAGCAGGAAATGCAGTAATGTTTTTTTTTTTTTTTTAATTAAGATTTTATAGATCCAATTTTCTTTTGAAAGAATTAATTTTATCATGTGAACATTATATATTCATTAATTGCCATAAAATGGTCATGTTTGTTCATTGTAATCCCATATTTTAAGTACTGAGCTTATCAAATATCAGTCAAGTAGGCTAACCTAGATAACCATACTTCATTGTTGAACAAATTCTTCATGTCATCGTATTTTTCAATCGACAACAAATTAACTTAAGATCACAGCTCAAACCATCTATTTAAAATCTTGCCACGAGATAATCATCTCACTTCAGTATGAAAAAGCAAAGTATTAAATTGTCCTGCCATTTTTTTGCATAATAATTTGAACAGTCGAGAATTGAGGGCTCTAGACTTAATAAAGTTTATGACCTTCACAGCGTATTTTAAAATATAGGATAGTGCCTTAGATAACATAGGTCATGCCAACACATTTTTTCCAAGACAAACCTATGGTTGACAAATAATTGTCGATTATTTTGAAAATATTTTCATCGTTCGTATTTGATTCAAGTGATTCACAAAATATATACTCCTCATTTAATGCATTGTGAAAATCATACTGAATGAAAACAAGTAGCTGTGCCATATTTCTTATACCTGTGCTCTCATCTAATTGGAGAAAAAAATTCGAACATATTTTTAGTTAAGTAACCGATATTTCTTCAACATTTAAAGCCATAGTATCAATTCTTCTCTTAACAGATTTGTTTCATAGTGGAATTGTATCTAATTCTTTAGCTGCTTTTCCTCCCAAAACCATTTACATCCTATCTTTCACTACAGTTAATATCAGTGTTTCAACAATTGTATGAGGTTTTCCATTTTTAACAATCCTAAGGCTGATTAAATATGATGCTCTTAAATATTTGCTGCCAATATTAGTGAATTGCATCATACAATCGGATTCATTTTTAAAAAATTCAGTTTTTCTTTAAAAAAAAATCAATTGGTTTATTTTCCTTTTCAGGGTGTTTAATTTGTTGGTGACGTTTTAATAGTGAAGGTTTCATACTTTAGTTTGAAACTGTCTTTTTACATATAGCGCATAGGAGAATAGGATTCTCACTATTTTCTGTTTCCAATGGAAGAAGTGTCAACTCCTCACTTGAAAAATCTCTTCATAATGAAATTGTGTGCACAAATTATTTTTAAAATAAAACACTACTAAAATACAGATCGTTTCATACAGGACGACATATAGCGACACATTAAAATAAGTCATTGACATTTCATTCCTATATTATCCAATAATCGTTATCGCCAATTAAGTGGCCATAACCATATTATATAAAGTATAATATAAATAACCCCAACGTTAAAACTATAAGAATACGCTTTATCGAGAATATTACAGAGATTATCATTATCTAAAATCTAAATTTCTACGATTACAAACCTCATGTCATCGATATTTATAAAATTAGTTAATATCAAAATATAAACTAAATAATATTCAATACAAATAGTAATAAAAAAATTATATTAAAAAATTAACCACGGGGAAACAACGGGTTGGAAACCCCTGCTTTAAACATTTTAATTTAGTTACACATACAGAGGCCCAGAGTATGAGATGCATGTGAATTTTCAAATATTAGTCGGTCTAGTGCAAACTCCTAAAAATACTAACTGAGTTATACATTATTTTTCGTCATGCGTAAATTTGCATTAACCTTCCTCGACACTCTTATCATGACCCAGGAGCTTACCAGATCCCAGCTGAATATGGTGTCTATTGACGGCACTGGTTTCAAAGTCTTAGTTAAGTTAGTTTTAGAGTTTTAGAATCGTCGTAGATAAATATCGTTTAGAATAGTAATAACTCCCGTAGTAACTCCCGTGTGCCCACGTTTGGGCTATTGTCTTTTTTTCTGAGAAATCACCAAGTTCGGTTCTTTTTTTCATCACAATCCGCTCAATTGCTCAAACGACAAGTCCGCTATTTTTACCGTTGTCACAGTTAAAACGTGTTGAACCCAGTGTGCGATTGATGGTGTTCTTCGGCTTAATTTTGAATTAATTTTACGCTGGCGCACCGCTATTTTACGGAACAACACCACATGGATCTCCGTGTTTTTTCTTGTTCTTGCTCTATGATCGATCACCAGCTCACAAAAACCCATCATTACGTGTATTAAAGCGATGCATTGAATGCATCTATACTTCAAGATACTGAATGCTTTTTTTGAACTCAATAACGTGCTTTACAAAGGTGATGGTCATCCTAATTCACTTTATTCTTGACGGCAAAATTTCGCCTCGGTTTTTTCAATCGCAAGCTCTAAACTATGATCATACATCCATCATACAATGGAATCTAGCGCTCTGCGTAGCCTTTTTTTGAGTAGATAATTTACTTGTGCTATGGCCACTAGAGCCACGTTATCCGCAGACACAAATATTTGAACTTCTGGAGGTAATTTAATTTGGAAGAGGCCATCGCATAACAGGTTCTACATGTCCGGGCCCAGAACAGACCTATGTGGAACATCTCAGCTGATCTACATTTTTTAGAACACTTCAGTGAATTTTAACCCGACGCTCCTATTAGATAAAATATATTCGCACCATATTGCAAATATAATGCAGCAAGTATTTATCTATTAAGGCTTCCTTGATTTTTGGCCATAGTGCTATGTGAAATGCATTTTTAATATCGAGGGTTAGCATACCTACTACTCTGTTATAAATGTAACGACATGCATTTGCTTGGCTTACAATACCACGTAGATAAATCATTGCATAGGAGTAGAACGTCCTGGTCTGAAGTCAAATTGATTTTCTGATAGAGTATTTGTCCCTTTTCAGTGACCCCGTAGTCTGTTTACTAGCAGCATTTCAAATGAATTCCCATAGTATGAAGTATACTTAGAGGACTGTATGCCGATGGGTTTTTGAGAGAATGACGTAATTTGAACAGCAACAACAAAAGTACATTCTTCCACCTTTTTGAATAGTGCGCCTGCTCAAGAGATTCATTAACGCATTTAGCGCAATGAGATCCAAATTTAATTCTCCCATTTCTATGACCAAATCGCCACGTGATTTTACAATGGGTTACTGATAAAAATTTTGGTAAAAAAAAATTGTTCAAATAATTTTAAATTTTGTACAAACTATTAGTGATACTTATAGATTGGAGAAATAATATATTTTAATTGATTAAAAGCGAGACCCCGAAATATATCTCATGATAACCATAAAAAAATGATTTGATATTTTATATAGAATAACATTGCGTGGCTGTACTCTTTAAATAACAATTCACTACTAAAAATTCGTTTGCTTTAGTTATTATTATTTTTCCGAAATATTCTTGCAAATTTACCAAGGAATCTCTATAATGAATATCTTACTCGTTTCCATAGAATACTACCATTAGCAAATATTTTTCTATGTATACTCTATGTATTCGCCTTGTTTTTCTTATTTACTCATTACTCTCTATAATAAGTTTTATATTTTAATTTCACTCTGTATTTTTATAAATTCAATCGTGTTAATCGTATAATTTACCTGAATTTGTTAGGAGAAATTAAATAATAATTTACTACACATAAACATTTATAAAGAAAATCATCTATATTAGATACTATAAAGTCCAGAACTTTTGTCCCTAACACCTTGTCAAAATATTTTGCCTCCTATTAAAGAAAATATTTTTTCATAATAAGTTTTTTAAGTTTTTTAGTTAAATCAAAAAATAATTTTCAATTAATTTGTGTTATTGTTGTTGTGTTTATGTTTCGTAATTATATACCACATTTAAATTAAATGTTGAGTGTTCTGATATAAGACTTAATAAGCCAAACAAACATGAAATATCTTAATAGCTGGAATTCAGATATTTATATATAGAAAGTTACGGTATCGTCACTGTTAAGAAAATAATTTTAAAAGGAACCGTTGGAAAACACTCGACCGTGGTATATGGTAATATATTTTTAATAACGTTTGTGTTAAAAATTATATTTGATTAAACTCGCGAGTTATGTGGACAGTCTTTCAAAATTTTAAATTGTGTATTGTATTTCTTTTATAAATTTTAGGAGAAAAATTTCATGGAATATAATATACTATATAATACTATATGTATTTTAATACATAATACTTATACACAATAGTAATATTATATTTGTATATTACAATAAACTACTTATTAATATAATTTTAATACTGCATATTTAATATATAACATATATATATATACATAAACGCCTTTTTTTAGTTTATAATAGTGAGATATGGAGTAAGTAATTTTTCTTAAATAATTTATATTTTATTGAATATAAAATTATAAATCAATACTTAATTTTTATATCCCGTGTTATATTAGATTAAAAAACGTTGTTAATATATGCAACTTTTGTATTTTGGAATTTAAGACGATATTCTGAATTAAATCGTGCACTGAAGTCTTTGGCCCCATATCCTAAAAATAATAAATCATGTGTATTTTTATTTATTTTTTCTGGAACTAACATTTTGGGAAGAAGGAGTCAAGTGGGAGATTTGGTGTAAAGAATATTATTGTTGATTAAATTCTTCAGTAGATCGTACTGTTAATATGTAATTTTTGATCTTTTTATCCAGTCGTTTTCAAAGATGAAAAATAACACAACCGACCATTTTTAGAGATAGTAAATCAACAAATCATTTTTTCTTTACTACTAATTGTTGATTTTCAATTTTATTTCCAATTAATTTTATTAAACAGAGGAAGATTGTCTATTATCCTTTTAGGTGTTTGGACAAGGTTCTATAGTAGTATCATTGTATAGATCTAGAATCAAAGATTAATCCTTGTATTTGAAAAATAATTCTGAACAAAATTTATTATAATATTAATTCTTGATGTATAAAATTGCTCGCTTAAGAAAACTATTAAAATCCTCTAAATATATGTAAATAAATATATATAATACAACGACTGTAAATAAATTGGCCCTATGTATAATTATCCAATAAGAGAGTTTTTTGTCTGAAAATATATATTAGACTCTACTATTAGACCTAAAAAAATGTATGCATATTATTATTATATACCAATCACAAATTTTTTTAACCAGATTGGAAACTGCTGAGAATGTACACAAGGAGCATAATTAGTTTTAATCTAGTGTTATATATAAATCTGTGATTTTTTTCTTTTTAAATGACATGACTCAATGCTATCATAAATGAAAATATAATAATTATTTTATTTGATCATAATTTTATGCCTACCGATAGCCTCGTTTATTATGGCCGATTGATTCATGATTTACGGTGTCCCAATGTAAGATTTTTTTACTCTCTGGTATAACACATGATCACGAAAAAATTGAACTGACAAATTATTGTAAAACACTATAATTATATACTAAATTAACATTTAAAGTTGTAAACATAACTAAGTATAACGTTAAAAACCTATGTTCATTCTTATTAAATATATATAGCTTCTTTATTAATTATTAGTCATTTATAAATCATAATATAAACAAAATTGTTTAGATAATTTGAAATAAAGTTGAATAAATTTTAACTCATATTAATACATTTATATTTATTTTTTTACTTGGAAATTTCTCGTTTTCAATCACAGGTTTTAAATGCTTTTACATTCGTTTTAGAGGAATGTAAACATATTATGATAAATTTAATCCTTACTACTAACAGTTATTAAATAAATTTAGTCTAAATTTTAGACTGCAATATATTTAATACATTAAATTTAAAATGACCTTAATCGATTAATATGTTGGAATGAGTCTTTATGTCTTACACTTAATGTTCAAAAATGTTTAAAATTTTCCTTCTTTCATAAAAATAAATCAATAATTGTTAATTATTATATTAATGACCTTTCTGTAACCTCTGTTGAATATTTAGTTCATTGTTTTGGTTTTGGTCAAGAATGGCTCGGCAAATATTTATTTTAAGAGCTTGAATTATTTGTGGATTGTCTGCATAACATCAATATTTTACGGTGTCCCGACAAAAGTGGTTCAATGGCGTCAAATTGCAGCTCTGAGTCGGGATATTGAGATCACCAAAACGGCTCACTACTTTAATACCAAACTTGGTGCGCATAAGATCGATCGTTTCATGGGCTGCATGACATATCGCAGCAACATCTTGATAAAACCGAAGGTCGTCTTATTCCAGGTCCTCAATTTCTTGCCGAAAATTGTTGGTTAACATGTTTTTGTAACGTTCACCGTTGACCGAAATGGGATATCCAGCAGGATTTTCGTAAAAAAAATTGCGAGTTGATATCCTTGGATTGAGTTGCACACTCTCGTCTACAGCACCGATGATTTCGGCAATATGCACCGTATGAGCATGGAACCTTGGAGTTTTATCCACTAGCGTGCCCGTCTCATGAATGTTTTTTTCGAATTTGCATACAGCAGGCGCGGTAGGTGCTTCATTTCGGCCAAGCGTTCTTTTCAAAACACGCACTGTTTCAGCTACACAGCACCCACTTTGGAAGTAGGTTTTCAATATTTTGAAACATTGTTCAAGCGTAAACCAACTCATTTTATTTCCTAAAAGTATGACATATTAACTTTCTGTTAATGTTTGGAGTTGTAAACAGTTGTGAGCATCAACACAATATATACTTCAAAAACAAACCTCTCAATATAAATAAATATATTTATAGTTTTCTGATACATACATTATCATACATTATTTAGTATTCATTAAGTTATCATATACATTATTTTTATTGTACTCTACATCATTTATCACAATTATTTATCACATTGTCATTAATAGATTTATTAATACTTTATATTGTTTTTGGTCTCGGTCTTTTTAGATAATAAAATAAAATAAAATAAAATGAATTCCTCACTTTTCTCAGAAACGAACTTAAAATTTAAAATTATAACCATAAATACAAACTAAATTTAAAGTTATTAAAATGTGTTCATAAATATGAAATATGTTCAAATAAAGTTGAATATATTTTAAATGAAATATATATTGATTTTTATTTGGAAATTTCACTTTTCAAATCGCAGGTTTTATATGTTCTTACAACATAATATTTGGGATAGATTTATATTGCGTCCCCCTCTGCACCAAAAATTCTCCTCTGAAAAAAATGAGTCATAGGCTAAATAACAAGTTAAATAGTTTATTTTTTGTTTTGCATATTAATTGAATTAGTTTCTAGTTATTGGTATTCAATAATTTGCGTAACTAAATAAAGTTTTTGTGGTCTTAACATAAATGTTTACAGACAATATTCATAATATTTCAACTAAGTTAATAAGTACAGAGTGAAATATTCTTGTAAATTTAATAAACCTACATATTTTAATCGAAATCGAAATATAATTTTTGTAATATAATATGTTAAAGAAATATAATAAATAATGATCAAACTTCGTTTTTGTACTGTTTTTGACTTTAAAATATATGTATAGAGAGGTAATTGTAATAATAAGTGTAATATAAATAATATGTTACTGGGGCAAAAAAAAAAAAAAAAAATGATTGATTATAATATTTTACTTTTTTAAGTGAAATATGCTTGAACATAAGAGTGGATACAAGAATTTTGTCACAAAATAATATTTATTTCTACAAATTGTCTAGATATTATTGATTATATTCTAGTATGTATTTTATTAAAATATAAGTATTTTAAATTTTTATTTAAAATACGAAAAGTTTATCTATTTTTATTTCAATAAGCGATATTTATATATATTATACTTATAACTATTTTGTTAATAATTATCTAGGAGGTTTAAAGGGAGATATTGCTTGTAAGTGATTTTTCCAAATAATAAATAAATTTCACTGTATTAATTTCGTTCCTAAATATATAAGATTAAATTCTTTTGCTAATATGTACTTCAAGTTTTGTATTATATTGTGAATTATATAATGCAATTTGCTCAATTGGTATCATATTGTTGGGGCCAGGTGCGTAAAATAATATTACGCGCGCCTGGACACCAAATTACTTTGTCGCGCTCTCCTTTCACACACCGACCGACCTGTGTATATTATGTATTTATATGTATATAGCACTCAACAAGAGATGGCCACATTCGCCGAGCAAATCCTGTGAATGCTAGTATATAGGTGGTGTGTGTATTAGTGTATATATGTATGTGTGTGTGTGGACTTAGACTAATGGACAATAAGGTAACTCTAATATTGGTAACTAAATAGCGTAATAAATTAGTGTTGCTGTATTGCTGATAGGCACAAATCAATAATAATAATAATAATAATATATATAACAATAAATGAATAAAAATCACAGTAACACAGATATATAAATAGGTACTCACAAGTAAATCACGGAGCGTATACTGGCCAGCCGCTACGTACCTACTACCCTAATAAGTAAATAATTACACACACACGAAATAGATATAATAAAAATTCACACACACTTGGTGTATAAATATAATTTGGCGCGATTTGTGCCGAGACAATACTCAATAATAAATATAAAAAATTAGCTATTAGAGCTACAGTGAACAATACTATTAGGTATAATAATGTATACAGCTATTAGAGCCTATATACACTATTATATAGATATGCGGCTATCAGAGCCTAATAATAAATTATGAAAATGCACGGCTATTAGAATCGACAAAACATAATCATAATATAATAAAAAAATACTCGGCTATTAGGGCCCACGAACTATAAAACGCACAGTTTTTCGTTTAATCTTATACAATTACGGCGATTCGCGCACGTAGGAAAGTTTCGTTCCGCGTCGACAATATAGAACGGACGGACGAACGACAACGGTGGTTGTCAAATTTAATTGAGATCGTAATAGAGATTATAATCATTAGCGTCAAACGTATATTACAATTTTTATAAATACACAAAAATGAGAATTACGTATTTATTTTAGAAATGATTAGTCAGATTAATTAAGTACTAAAATACACATACTGTTGCGTATACCTGCATTAATATATATATACGTAATTATTAATTTTAATATATATATATATAAAAATTATCTCCGGACTTGCGAGGTTTCGTCGTTGCATCGACTGCTCGGCATTTTTACCCCGCCCAAGTCAGTCTCGCTACGATCGTAAAAGTGCTAACAACATATTATATATATTAATTTGACACAATTCTATTTTACGA
>JAIPRL010002201.1:32209-64276 GCA_025469235.1 Pemphigus obesinymphae | reverse complement strand
CAATTATTATATTTACTTAAAAACAAATTATGTATTTTATTATTATGAAAAATTGTTTATCCTCCCCCCCCCCATGACCTAGCCCTAATTACGCCACTGGTCGGACGTGTGCCTTAGTCTATTAAGTGAATCCAAAGGAATATATATATTTATATTTAAATATAATTTAAAATCACGGGCTAGATATATGGTATTCTACTGTTGGTATGTTAATTATAATTCTATTCTTACTTTTATACGTAAATAAATAATAATACGTAATCAGCATTGTTATAACAATCATTCAACAATTAATAATATTTAGAAGAAATCTATTTTTATTTATTTGTTATGTTCACATTTGTAAAATCATCATGCTACTTGGAATTTTTATAAATTATAATTCAAAGCAGTAGCGTAGCCAAGGAGGGGGGGGCGAGGTGATTGTAGCACTCCCCGAAATGTTAAGAAAATTAAAAAATGCTTTTAGTGTTCTGTGAACACAAAATGTAACCATATATATTATATTAGTTAGTTTATAGATTTTAATATTTTTTTCTGTTTTCTTATCTTTTGGTTTTATAATATTCGATATTCGAGTGTGCACTGTTATGTATCGGTCGTATTTATGTATTAGTATTAGTGTCTCGCGTTTTCTTCACTGTTATCACTCTCTCTCTCTCTCTCTCTCTCTCTCTCACACACACACACACACACACACACACACACACGCGGGGGCCCAAAATATGTTATCGTTTTGGGCTGTGGTTTTCGTTTTTCATTTCATTTTGTACGTTGTTGTTGTGTACAGTGCACGTGTATGTGTTACGCATAATAAATATATTAAAATCAAATTAAATATCGGAAAAAAGAAAAACGCAAACCTTATTAAGTTATTTGATAAAAAATACAAGTACGTATATACAGTGCCACAACTACACATTACGGGGCTGGTGTGCAAGCTTCGTTTCGGGGGTTAATTTTGTTGTTGAATAAAATATAAATTAGTGTTATTAATACTGAACAGTGGCGCAACTAAGGGGGTGGACGTAGGTGCGTTACCCTGACACCCCCACATTGAAATATTGGGTAAAAAATAGTATGGTATTATGTTAATTGTTATGTAACAATTTATAACCGCAAAAAGAAAAAATTTTGTAACCTACTTTGAACCCTTGAAAATAGGTTTTTAAATGGGGGCGCCAGGGTAACGTTAGGTACAATAATACCTCCATTTACTACATAATTGATAGATATAATGAAATTCATTAATACAATTAGTCACATAATAAATCCTACATAATTGTTTTTCTATCATTTAATTTCAAATTTATTACCAGGAAGTGTATCCAGACCCCTACCGGCAAATGGCTGGAGAAAGCGTGGCGTGTGAATTACCAAAATAGTTTTGCGAATTCATGCGAATTGCATGCGAAATATTTGCAAAAAAAAAAAATGTTTAATTTTAAAATTTATAATGGTGGGAGGGACGGTCAAACGTACGTTTATAACGTTATACGCACCCAATACAGTATTTGCTCATAAAATACATACATATTATATTATTAAATTAATATATTCTGTGTAATTCTTGTTATAAATTACAATTCTTTATAACGGTTTATAACACATCCGTTTTTTAAAGGGTTTTGTATAATGTTTATGAAATTTTAAGAAAAATGAAAATCTAATTATTTAAAAATATTTTAATATGTTTTAAAAGTAATTAAAAATATTACAGTCTTAATACTACTTTTTATTGTTGTGTAATAATGATATTTGTTCCACAAATTATTTTGTTTAACAAAAAATAATAAAATTGTATAGTCGTGGTTAAGCAAACAGATTTATAAATAATATAGTAGTTGACACAAAAACATTTCTATGTTATACTTATTTCAATATCACAAATAAAACTAATGCTATACAATTTGTAAAACTCGAAAAAAAATTGTTTTTAAAAAATCAAATATTTTTATAAATATATTTGTAATATAATGTATAAATACACTTATATAAAATATATAAATTTTTTTAAGAATAATGGTTGAATATAGATAATTTTGTATTCTATATTGTATAAAAATTGCGTTTCTCATCATATTCAAATATATATATTACAAAATACAAATACATATATTCAAATCATATCATCAATTTCATATCATAATATTATGTTTTTTGTTATGTCCTATATAAAAATGTGCAGCATTTTGTAACAAATTGTTACATAATAATTAATATAATATCAAAGTATTTCCAGATCAAAATGTTAATTTTTAAGTGTGGGGTCACCAGGGTAACGTTACCCTGGCGCCCCCATTAAAAACCCTATCTTCTCGGGTTCAGAGTAGATTACAACAATTTTTTTGTGGTTACAAATTGTTACATAATATTTAACATAATATCTTATTATTTTTACCTAAAATTTCAATGTGGGGGTGCCAGGATAACCCACCTGGTGGACCCCCCTCCTTAGACCGTAATGCTTTATAAATGTTAGAATTGACTATTGTCTATTTTTAAATCATTGGTTTTTTTTTTTTTTTTTTTTGTGTGATAGTGTTTGAATATTGCTTTATTCATTAAATATATTTAATTTGAAATTTCGCGCTGGGTTATGCTATGAAAAGATTATTTTATGTTTGGACTCCTTGGACAAACCACCATGGTAGCACTGGTTACTGGTTATTGAATATTATATTG
Source organism: Pemphigus obesinymphae (assembly GCA_025469235.1). Taxonomy (NCBI): domain Eukaryota; kingdom Metazoa; phylum Arthropoda; class Insecta; order Hemiptera; family Aphididae; genus Pemphigus; species Pemphigus obesinymphae. Next base: position 61,591 of record JAIPRL010002201.1, on the reverse strand, counting down.
ATAAAAAATTTCATGATAAATTTTGAATGTGCAAACGTCTGAACAATTTCTTTAATATATACGAACTCGTATATATTATATATTTATTGCTAATTAATAATAAATAAATAAAATATTGTGATATCGTGATATTGTAAAATGGCTATCATTAAAAAAAAAAATTTACCAATAAATATGTGGCAACATTTCTAAATGTAATAAATAAAATAGATAAAAAAAAATACTATATTTATTCCAATAGATAATGATGCCTCAGTGATTGAGCTAAAAGATATAATTTGGAAACGACCTTTTCCTAAACTAAAAAAATCTGGTAGACAATTAAAAATTGTTTTTCCAAGAGTAATTGACGTTTTGAAAAGTCCTAAAATTAATTTTTTTTTATACCTACCTACCTACCTACCTACATATGTACAATGTACATATATTATATATTTATACATGTTAAATTACATTTTTTGTTAGGTAGTATTTTATTTATTAATTTTAAAGTTTTTTTTAAAATATTAAATTACTTATCAACCAAAATATGAAATTTTATTAATTTTTTTATTTTTATTTTTATTGAGCGATGTTATTCTTTCTGTTATTAATATTATTACCATGCCAATTAGGTAGGTATTAGTATTATGTTTGTTTATTTATAAATATTTTATTAATCAATTTTGAATAATAAAGACTGTTCATAATAATTAAATAATTATTATAAAGGTTATATATATATATATATATATAATGTAATATAAATTATAAAAATCATGTTAAATAGATTTTATTTATAATATAGTGTCCATAGAACGTGATTTCACTGTTAATAGGTAGTGTTACGATGGGGAAAATAATTTTTTTTAAAGTATATATTTATAATTAATATTATTCTTATGAATTTGAAATTGTAACTGAAGAATTGTTATATTATAATCTAAACAGGGTCAAAGTTTTACATATATTTAAACGTAAAGAGTAAACGTATGCTTTGTACAAAAAAAAATCTTAAGGTGGTTTAAGAAAAAACTAAAAAATATCCAATAGAATAAAAATTATTACATTTGTGAAATAGATCTGGGATACCCTGTAGACTACTATAAAATAAGCAGTGAATTTAAGAACTATTAATAATTCGTTTTAAATATGTGGTAAAAATAAATAAATAATTTCTACTAAATTAAATACTGTGTGCAACGTCGTAAATCGAAATGCATAATATTAATATAATGTAAAATGAATAATTTAACTCATCCATCAATCTATCATTTTCATATTACCATTGTCCATTTGTATTTGTATATAGGACATTTCAATACAACTATTAATTACAAGTAAATAGTGATACATCAATAAAGGTTATACATATTTACTATTTTATATATCAATTAATACAAACAACAAATTGTTTTTGTGCATGTACTAAAGTCAAAATGTCAAAATATTAATTTTTCACAATTATTACAATTCTACACTATACACAATATGTCTCATTTAAAACTTTCACCGTTTAAAAAAACATGCTATATAGTAGATAAATACAAAACTAAGTACCTACCTTTATTAAAATACTATAAAATATAAATATATTTACCTGCTTTTTTAAACCACGAATCCATTGCATTTGCTGATTTTTCATTTTACTTTTGGCTGTTTTATTATTTATTATTATTTTTTTGCGTGTTTATCCCACCCACTTGAGTACCTATACGCGTTTGAACATTATATACGTAGAATAACAATTATTAAAGAAATATTTAAAAATTATTAAGTCTGGTTGTTAACAATACCATGACGCTACTCAGTTAAAAAAAAACCAAAACAGCCCGCTTTGGGAAATACCAACGTGTCAAAACGTCCAGGTAACCTGGTAATGTCCGGGTGACACAGGTCATATCTGGTTTTGGGTTTTTGGTATAGTGCCAGTTCACGATTCAATATTTTAGCTTATCAATAATTATCTATAATAACAAATTTTCTAATATTTATTTTGAACTTGTTTATTTTCAATTTGTTAATAATATACTTTATATTTTATAACTTAGGGGGCGTTCAAGTATTACGTCAGCACATTTTTGCAATTTTTAGACCCCCTCCTCCTCCTTGTCGGCAATGGTCAGTGAATATCCAACCCTCCCCTACTTTATTACGTCAGTAAATATCTGAAGATCCCCCTCTATTAAAAAAAAATACACAATTTCGGAATTTTATATGAATTAATTAAAAATAAATGAAAAATGTTGTTATATATTTTGAGTTTTATTTTACATATTTTGATAAAAATAAGTACATATTTATGTACGTATTTTGATTTTTCTTTTATTACTGCTGATATAAGCATGGTTCTAACTCCCCCATTCCCCTTGTCAGCAAATTTAAGAGCAAATTTAAGCATACGACAGACCCCCCCTACCCCTTAGCGCTTACATAATACTTGAATGCCTCCTTATAATACTATCTGTGGCTATCTTGTTTCGAATATATAATGTATAAATGATACATAGGTACTTGAACAAATGAAGACAAATAACACAATATTGTAGGAAATACAGCGCAACATAAACAGCAAGTACCTACACAGAATAAGTGCATTCACTTATATTCTGTGGCACCTACTCGAGTTTTGAATTGTTAATAATTTGAGCAAGGTGGAGCAATGAGAATAATGTAAATATATTCTATTGGACCATGATTCAGTGATATTAATTGTAACTACACGACGGAAAAAATGGAAAAGTTGAATTTTTTTGAACTCCACGGTAACATTTGGTTATATGGTTGATTATAAATATAACCTACGTAATCAGCCAATCAAATCACGAGAATTTTAACATGACATGTTACACGAACGAAAATTTAATTAAACCTATATATTTTACAAAAAAATAAACAATCAGCAATGCCATAGGTAGTAACCTATAATATTTATTTATTTGAAAATTCTCTTTTGTTATCCCTTCCAAAAAAAAAATCCTTCCTAAAAATACAATGAATGCGTTCCCTATGTCTGCATAGGAATCCTTACCTTGCGTCCTCTTAAATGAAATTAATTTTTTTACATACAAATATAAAATGTAAACATACAGAGTCATAAAAGTCGTCCTTTGTGTTATTATCAGCCGACTCTGTTGAGGCATAGCAGTTGATAAACACGATATCCGAAATTTTTCCCAAGATTTATAAATAGCAGATTCTATTACTGATTGGTTTAAACTTTTTAACCAAATTTATCATTGAATCTTTTACGATGAAGCCTACTCCATTTTCATGTTTTTGATATTTCGCACTATAGAACAGGGTAGAATTTTCTGATTTTAAATTGCCATTTCCTGGCCATCTCATTTCTTTAAAATCAACAATATTAATAGAAATAATAGTAATAATAATAATAATAGTACTAAATATTAATAATTTTTAATAGTAAAGGTACATTTAAATTACATTATATAAATAATTGGTGCTTTTAAGGAAATATAATAAAGATGGTAAATTTTTTATTTTTAAGATATCTTCTAGGGTTATTATGATGTTTGTTTTGCCATACTTAAAAGTAATTTGAAAATAGTTTCGTACCCGTACTACTTTTTATTGTTGTGTAACAAGACAATTGTTCAAAAATAAGTTTACGAAGAACAATCAAATAGGCTTTTTAAATGGTTTTAGAATTAAAACACATATTATAAAATATTTAAAATATAATATTCCGGATATTATCTCATAAGTTTTTTTATAGTTATCTTATTCTATAGCACAATATTGAATGTACGAAAATTATTTTTTTTTTTTGTTTATAATACACTGTGACTTATTTGTTAATTAATATTTAATATTTGTCTTCATAATATTTTATTATAAGTTTTTTTATAAGTTTGAATATAAGTGTTTAAACTCTAAAATCACTTTAAGAGGTCATTTTGTTTGTTTTTCGGAGACAGGTTTTTAAGGGTATTTACTACTAAAAATTATTGGTATGGACTCGACCATGTAATTTTTCTGACTCAACTATGTATATACTGGGTATTTGGTAAATTATTTCGGTTAAGCCTAGTAACCTCTACACCGTGTCGTGTATTTGTTGTGTACTTGTCCGGACCGTGTATCGTCATATTTTATTTATCATACATACTTAATATCATGCATTTTATTGTTATCAAACTTTAATAGCAATAACCACCACGGTATGCAGGCATTTAAAGGTTAAAAAGTTTGATAAATTCAAGTTCGCGGTATATAATATATATGGTAACGTTAATGTATACGAGTTAAAAACCTTATCTAACCGCATGGTTAAGCCAATCAGAGAACGGTCAAAAAGAAAAAAAAGACGCGAAACGGTATAGTGGGGACAATGATGAAATAACATGGCATGCCAGCAACTGAGTTCTGCGCATGGTGCTACGTCACTCGATCCACTTATTATAATTATTCTTGTTATCTACTATTTATTTTGATTAAATATATTCAACCATAGATGATAAAGGAATGGTTGGGCCACCGTATTGTTCAATTCTGTGACTAAAGAGCCTACTCGTTACCACATTGGTTGTATGTGGTTGTGATCACGGTTACAAAATTGTATTATTGATAAATGATAATACATGTTTAAAATATTGATAAAATAAATTAAAATCATGAACAACAAACATAATTAAATTATAAATTACATAAAAAAATTGAAATAATATCACTTGTCAAATAGTAAGTATTTTTGTCTAATATAATGGTCAAACATATTTTGAAATTTGAGCGGTTTACTGGGTTACCGCTTATCATTCAAGTATCAATACTAACACAATCACTAAACCACAGTTACCATTATGGTAACGTATATGCTCTTCGTACACACAACGCTCCGTGTATTATAGGTATAAGGATGGTCCATCCATTCCTTTATTATCTATGTGTTCAACTCTGTAAACATTAAATTAATTTATATATTACTATATTGAAAAGACTGCAGATAAGACCGAGTGACGTCAGAATTTCTCGGCATAACTGATTGACATACCGTGTTATTTCGTCATAGCGGGGACTAGGCTTTATACCGCAATGCATGTATAATGTATATGTATATATATATATATATATATATAAAGATATATCGCACCACCATCCGATTTTGAATCTCATTTATTAACCAGGGTTTCCTACTACCGCATACCCACTATACCAGCGTGCCAAAGAGCGTATATTATTGTGCGCATAATGTTATGATAGGTTGGTTTATACCATTTATACCTACTATATATAACGTAATAATATTATGGAATTGTATTTATTATTATCATTACAGTTGACCGCCACCGGATGCTTGTATACACTCGTGTCCCTCACACCAACCTTCTTCACCGACACACACGCACATAAACCCAAATGCACGGAAAAAATTCACCGACACGTACATAAACACGTATACACCTAACCGACGGCGGCGCGGGGGCCCAGAGAGACGATGCGCAGCGGCGACGGCGGCGGCGGCGGTGGCGGTGGCGGTGGCGATTGTTAGTGTTCGCGCGCCGTAGTGGGTTTTATTCGGTCCGCGACGTTTAGTAGCCGTAGTCACGTGCCCCCCGGTGTACCGTCGCCGTCGACCGCCCGGCCGTTTAATAACAATATCGTTATCGTTATCGTGTTTTGACGATTTCCCCCGGTGACATCCGTAACGGAAATACCCGGGAAAACTATAGGGAAAATAAACAAATAAAAATAATATAATACGCCGTAAGACTTGACGTGTATCGTATCGCTGTCTGTGTGTGTGTGTGTGTGTGTTTTTTTTCAGCAGAAAAAGTCCGAAAAAAAAAAAACAAAAAACAAAAAAAAAATCCTTTTTATTCGATCCGCGTCGTCACGCGCGCCCCGCCGAACGGTGGTGACTATGAAGTCGCGTCCGCTGCAAAGGCCGCCTCCCCGGCCCCTAATCAGCCGTCGCGTTAACTTCTCTACCGTCCCGACATCGATGCGCATCGCCGTCTTCTTCACGTTGTTCGCGTTGCAGATCGTGTGCAACACTGGTAATTGTTTCGCATTAATAATTAATTATAATATCGCTATCATTATATCGATAAATATATTTTTTTATATCGTTTGTAATCACATATGTATGTAGTGAATTGTACACCAGCGGTTTGATAACGATTTGGACGGACTTGGCTCGATTTGGAGTCCGTCAAAAATGGTGATCCCTCGGTACGATTTTCAGCAATGTGTGTCATGCTTTTCCTACCCCCGGTAAAAACATGTACTTAGTGGGGGTAGATGTAAGTCTAACACTACGTTATTTTAATATTGTTATAACCATGGTCCATTGATTGCATGTCCAAACTGTATAATAACTATATTATATTATTATTATTATTATTATTATTATTGTATATTATGTTTTCACGTAATGATCGCATAAAATGTATACGCGAGTACATAACATTGTGTATAGCCCAACTGGAAACTCGGTGATTACGATGAGGGCCGATACGGGAGATAGATTCCCACATGCGGAGCGAGGACGCTATTGAGTGCTAAGGATCTGTTTATTTTTTATTTTTTGCCTAGAAGCGTTTAAATAATTCAAAACCCCCATCCGAGTTAGAAATGGGACACAGTCTATTCGTCTTCTTAGTCGTATTTTATATTCTCACCGTAAAATCATGTATTTTCTAAAATATATACCCATATAGGTACCTATATGCATTTCTCTCGATAGTTAGTATTTTAGTAATTACCAAGGTGAATGACCTAAGGGGTGATTTTTCGATTTTTTTCAATAGTTTTTTTTTTGTAAAAATTTAAAAAATTAAAATTTTTAATTGAACGACTTTTTAATACCTAAATATTTTATACGATTTGGAATTTTGATTTATTTTGTTGTATGCTTATATACTTTTTTTTTGGGGTAGAAGGAGGCGAATAGGATTTTTCGGGTATCGTATCTGACAAGGGAAGTGCTGCTCTCATCCCCTACTGATTGGCTATTTTTTGTAATTTTCAAAAATTGTTTTAGGAAATTGCAAAAATACTATCAAAAAAGGGCAATTTATAACAAAGTTATTCTGAGTTAAATAGCTATTTTCTTAGTTTAATTGGAATTTAGAAAGTACATACTTAGTTCTTGTTAAAACTTGAAATGTTCACCGAGTATATTTTATTTTAGTATTTTGCTAATATAGACTATAGACATGATGTCATTCTATCTTAAAAATGTTTCTTTTATAGAACTATTTATTTACAGGATAATATTATACACTTTAGAATACGTAAAGAATTGTATGTTTTTGAATTTAAATTTGATGAAATTTGTAATTTTAAAATTTTGAAAATGTATAATAAAATATTAAGTAATGATATGTGTTTTTAAAAAATAAAAATCTAGTTACAATTTTTTTCAATACCTATGTTTGAAATTTTAATTATGGTAAATTAGGTAATTTCAAAAATTAAAGATGGTGTTATAATTTCGCATTTCTTCCATTTAAATATTTAGTTTTGTAATGTTTGGATGATAATACTTAATATTTAATATGAAATTAATTATATCTGCATTTGAAAATTCACTTTTATTATACTTGTTACTTTTTTTAAATATATACAATCATATACATGTATGGTATGTTCATGATCTAAAATCAATGTGAAAATTTAAAGACTATATAATCATAATAAAAAATTATCGAACGTTATAAATTACAATAAAACGTTTGTATTAGGTAACATAAGTAATTATTATCATTTACTATTTTTCCAAATTTCAGTTGTATCTATTTAGTTGATAGCATACTGCATAAGTATCTATACTAAATAGAACCAATAATATTCGAGTACCTACATTATAGAACAATAGACAGCATGGAATTACCGACTATAAAATGGACCACGATTAATTATGCAATTAACATTGTCCTTTTTATATAATGGAAAGGTACTATTTTTATATAAAAAATAAATAAAATTCATCTTTAATTTTAACGAAAAAAGTATATTTTAAATTATGTTATATTAATTAATAATAAATAATAATTTTGTTTCTTGTATCTGTTTTTTTTGTTGAAAAATCAAAATAAATACACTTAAAAACCGGCTTAATTTGTATCTAGACAATTTGTCATGAATTTATGATGATGTTGACATAAATTTTCACCAAGAACTTTAAGCATAAATCTACTAATCCACGTTGCAACGCGTTAACTCTGAAATATACTAAAAAGTTTTCGTTTAACAAAATGGTTTTTAGCTTTAAATTTACATTATTACGATGAATGGCGAAAAATAATTTGTTTTTACAATGTTTAGTGATTAAGAAAGTTTTAATTTATTTTAAAAATATTATTGAAATATATGTTCGTTAGTATACAGAGTATATTAACTATAGTATGAATTCAATTTAAATTATTATTTCTAACAGAATAACAATCTATACTGAAATAGATCAATATGCTATGATACTCAGTGGTGTATTTAGAATTTAATTTTCCTAGGTAAACACACATATTTGTTGCCCTAACACTAAGATAATGAGTAAAAAAGTGTTATTCAATAAATCATTCCTTCCAAAATTATAAATTTTAAAGTTATAAAATTAATGAATTAAATTATAATATTATTCAAGGATTCAGTGGCGCAATCGGCTAGTGCAAGGTACTTATAAGACAGTTGTTACAATTATTATTCAAGCAATACTTTTAAAATTTGCTGTCCCTAAAAAAAAATCCATCTGGAACAATTGCTTCTCTAACTCAGCTGTCTCTGACACGACACAGATAATACTAGTTAATTTTCTGGTGGAAAAATAAGGTTAATGTTTGAAAAATAATGTCTTTAGTGGTTTATTTTGTAGAATGTTTTAAACGGATTAGTAAATATTTTTGTTGCATTATATGTAATTTTGGCGAGTTACTATAAAATAAATTTATATTGCCAAGTACATTTTTTATTTAGCTAAATTATTCCAAAAACATCATTATTCTATACAAAAAAATAAACATATGGTATTATAATTTGTATATTATGTATATTGTATTATACTGCAGGTACCTATATATGTTTATGTTTTATCGAGAATATATATTTTACAAATGTAACGATTACGACCACGATATAATTAAAAATGATGACATATTTGATGTTTTCAGTTTCAGTGAACGAATGTTTTTACAATGCTTAAAATATTCTGAAGTATTACCATTTTAACTATAGGTATTAACTGATGTAGGTTTGTTAAAATTAATATTATATTATTGGAATGACTGTTTATGTTGACTGTGTAAGTCAATGATAGTTTTTAACTCAGGTTAAATTTAAAAGTTTAAGTAAGTGATTAACTTTAAAATTAATTAAGTTATTTACTCAAGTTAAATAAAACTTAATATCTAGTTAAAACTCGATATAATTCATAAAACCACTTCACAATATGATGATAATCTGACGGAAACATGGATTATTCTCTGGATAAAATACTTATTCAGTAGTACAACTGTTTGACAAGTTACCAATAACTTTACCAACAGCTTCATGGATATCTGACATTGTAGAACGGTATTAGTAAAGATATCCTAAGGATAAATTTAACTATGACTTATCTAAAGGTGGTAGAACCGGCCCTTAGACTGCTATTATTTTTATGATAGTTAATCCTTAAAAAAAAAAAAACATTTCACATTGAAATATAACGTTTGAAATAATAAAGTTTAACGAATAATTTCATATTATATGAAAAATATTTATTATTTCATGACTTGAATTGCCTGAGAGATAGTTTTTATTAGCATGTAACATTGTTTCCGCCAATTGAATTTACATCTTGCCACAAGTAAAATTGTGTATTTAGTTATTTTGTATTTTCATGAACAACACTTTATGAAATAAATATTTACTCTTTACGTTCAAACTATATTAAATTTATTATTAGCAAATATTAAACGATCAATAAATTAAACGACCCCGAATGCACTAGGTGTTGTATATAGAGTTCTACATTTTATTAAATTGTACGTGTACCTATATAGTATATATTATAATATATTATAATATACTATTTTATAAGTAATATAATTACAATAAGTTAAAACTTGAAATTATAAGTTATATTAATAATGATTAAGAATACATTAACTTACAAGTATAATAATATCTTTTATATCTATGTTTTTCTAGTTATTTTTGATATATATTTAAAAACTATAGTGAGTCATTTATGTAGTGTAGTATAATACATCAATGATAAAAAAAAAACTATATAGGTAGTTAAATATTTATTTATAGATTGTATATGCTGCTAAATAGAAAATTAAAATAATTTTATAGCCTTGGAAATATAAAATCTCGGGGACTTTTTAACACGTATAGGATTTATATGGACTTCAACTCACTTAGCCCTTCCTCCGACCTCCCATTGCCCGAATAAACAAATTGAGAAATACAAAATTAAATTAATAACAATTACACATGTGGTGCAATTTGTTTAATTTAACTCATGCTAAATATAGTGCATCCTGCAAGATAAACATCGAATACATCATACATATTACATTAATGCATAGTGCGAATTACGTATTATACTGTATATTTTTGGTCTGAAACAATGTTTAAGCTGAATAAAACATCTGAGAAAATTATACAAGTTTTATTTGTGTAACAAAATTACTTTTAACTATCCCTCTAAAAAGAAAAAACAAAAGTTTTTTTTTTTATTGAAGCAGACATATTTTTTTAAAAACAAATGTTATACTTTATACCGAATAATAAATTGAATTAACTTTGTTTCTAAAGAGACTGTGAATTAATTTTGTTAACTTTTTCAGCGTTTTTTTTTTTTTTTTTTTTAGTCATTATCATCAGAAATATTATCATAATTTCATTCGCGTCAAAATCAAAGCAAAACAATAATGTATTCTATGTGCATTCTAAATGCATACATTTGAAGTAGGCCATACATTATATTATACATATATACGTATTATACATTAAGACCCCTTTCGATAATGAATTGTGTTGGTAATCCGGATTTGATGATCCATTTAGCGTTGTTTTGTCGTGATTTATATGTTACTAAAAGCCTATTTAATGCTATTAGAAAATGTAATTTTTATTTTACTATTATTATTATTATTATTATTATTATTTTGTACATAATTTGTCTGCCTATACACTTGCATAATGGAACTGAACAAAGGGTATACCTTTCATTATAAAAAAAAATATAATAAAACATGAATACGTTTAATTATTTTTATTTTCGGTCAATTTATATGAATACTATAATCGAAAATAGTATCTAATAATGAAAATTATATTTAAACATATCGTTCATAGTTAATGTCAATATGTAAATATATAAATTTAGATTTTACAACTTTATGATATTATTTTACTGTTAAATATTTTTATTAATATCACAAGACTTGTATTTATATAATATTATATTTTCTAAATATATTTTATTTTTAATCATAATATATACTTATGTAATATTTATATGATTTTCAAATTTTGTATACGTATAGATAAATAAACGATTTCATATTGTATATCCAGAAATGCTATTTTTAACTACAACGAAATTGAAAATTTTTATTTCTTGACTTTTAGAATTAAATAATTATAAATAAATTTATGTTAACGTAAAAAAGTCTATGACAAAATGTTTAATGTTTCCAGATACAAGTAGTATAAGTCGATCTATTAGATGTTAGATAGTGTGGCTTTATTATTTTAGATATGAAAATAAATTAGCACTACCTACAGAAAAAATATTTGGTTCAAATTTCTAGTCACTGACATTATTATTTTCCGATATATAACAATTTTCTGTTTTTTCTGTAAAGATTTTAGTTATATGCTTAAGAAAACTATTGGGAAAATCGAAAATTGGTTTTTTAAAAGTACTAAATAAAATAAATTTGCTACTAGAAAGTTTTTTACCGGAAAACTCCTACACCTTTACTATGCTGGAAAATATGTATATGTACAACGTGTGACATAAAAAGACCATCATTGTAAGACCAAATACGTTTTTCACTACGCTTTGAATCCCAAAGTTCTATATCGTATAAAAATATAGCATACTGAATTTTAATAACATTTCTCAAAATATGCCAATTGTTTAATTTCTTATAGCGAATTACCTAGCCAGTGATTATTTTTACTTCCATGAAAACTATTTATTTACTTTTATTTTTTATAATTCAATTATTCTAAGCCAATTATTGTATATTAGTGTAGCGATTAAATAGGATCCGGTGTTGGTTTAGTATATTTAATATTATAATATACTCGTATTAGGTATAAGTCGTTAAATGTCTTAAGACGTTTTATTTTAATCTTGTCTCTCGTAGATAATTCATTGGCAATTGCAAATCTCGAATATACAAAAACACTATTATTAATTTGTCCTCCCGATCTATTCGATCAACATACTTACTATATTAAATTATTTGCATCCCGTTTTTTTTTTCTATTATCATTATATTGTACACTGTCCATTGTCCATTATCTTCAGATTATAATCGACACATCCTCCTGTCTTCGGTTGTTTTGTCAATCAATTTCATACTGATCTCGTTTCTTTTCCACTGACCGTTTTTTTTTTTTTTTTCATAAACCATATCTACCCAAGCATTCGTGTGATTTATGACTGGATCTCTATATAATATAATGAACCGTAAAAGCCAACAGAAATTGTTTTCTCCGCAGCCATTCCGCGCGTATATGATCAGAAGGTATTATTTTATAATGAAAAAAAATAAAAATAAATAAAGAATGCCACGTATTTTGAACGTGTATATGGCGATTACTTAAATTTTTATTTATATTTATTCCCATTATTGTACTTCAGGTATAGGTACTTATCATATATATATACGGCTGATTGATAAATTATTTTTAAATTAGTTGTGGTACGTTATTATCGACCATGTAAACTTCAATTTCGATTTTTTGAACATTAGCCAAATTTATATATTTTGAATAATATTTTCCTCTTATAAACATTATTTGTATTATTTTAATATTTTATTTACTATAAATATAATATACATATATTGTTTCAAAAATGTATGTCCGTACCGTGTATATTTATACCTACCTACATAATTTATATTTATACATAATTTTGTACATTTTTGTATAAAGTAAAATTCATTAATATAATATGACCCGGGGTTATAGGTACCTTAAAATATTTATTTTCTTAAAAAATGAGTAAAATGTCCCATAATTATTTATTTAAGATATTTCGTTTTTATTTAAAAAATGGAATATTGCATTAAAAATAATCTACATAGTCGTGATGTAAATACTAACAGCTAACTGACCCATTAATTTTGTTTTATTCATCAAATATTCTAGGGACTATCTGTTAATCTCTCAGTATTTCAGTAGATATTTTAAAATTATATCGAGATTATATTATACATCTACATCAATCAGTATTATTAGATGGGGGAAAGGTGGTTGAAACTTGTATAGTAAAAATGTAATATTATTGAAAAATAAGTTTCTTTAGATAATATATTTCGAATTGAAATTATTATATTTTATTTTACCTTATTTTATATTACTTCAAACTCGTAAAATGTATAAATAATAAATATGCACATAAAATAAACAAAATGCCCTAAGAATACAAAATAAAATTTTCATTTTTAAATTCTTTGATATTGAAATGAATCGAATTTTTTTATTTGAAACATTGGCTTAGATCATCTTTTAAAAAAAATAATTTTATTTTTTATTAACTAATAACTTATAATATACCTATACTCATATATGTTATGAATTATATTTAAAACTAAGATATTAAAAATTAATTAATTCAAAAAAATTTAAATTTATATTATATGATACGCGATTCGACTTGCGACTACACTGCAATATGAATGGATTTATTCAATATTCATAAAAAAGTTTTATTATAACTCGAGACAAAATAATATACAATTTCAATATATATATAATTGTATGTATTTTTTTTTAATAAAGCAATATTTGAGTTTCTTTAAAATGTAATCAATAATAATGAATAATAATATAGGACCTATATATATATATAATAATAATGAAAGTTTACAATTTTTAAAAATACCCTTAACTGTTAATATTTTATCTTCAAAATAATTCTCTGTTCTGTAATAAACTATTTTTCAAAATTACTTTATTCTTCGAATATTTTCTGGAAAACTATTCGACCTGCAAGATAAGCCATTGACTTTAAAATATCAAAAGAAATTGTTTTTGTATGCTTAATGAGATATGATACTTACTAGTTTTTGCAGGTGATCTGCAAAGATATAACATCTTGAGTAGTCTAGTGTACGTAGTAGGATGAAAAAGTTTTCAGAATTTGTTTTTAGAAAAAATCCGTTTTTCTTATAATTTTTTTGAATATTAGAATTAATAGTAGACATAATTTACTATTATTGGGATATAATATAAATTTCACGAACTGCAATTATATATGCACAGAACAAAGTTTTTGTGATTCGTCACAATGAATGTCAAATATTACAGAAACAGTGCGCAAACATTAAATTTTGTTTTAAACTCAGAAAAACTGTTATATATATACATATTCTTGAATGTTTGATCACTGTTTATGAAGACAGATCTCGGTTTTTAATCGGTTATTTTTGAATCGGCTTATATAGTTTAAAGATTTCAAAAACTCGCTCGAAGACTTTCAATGTAAATAAATAACGATACAATTGAAAAAGCGAGATATTTGATCACCGTTTACGGATATACAGGATATAGAAAATACAATATTGGAGTATTTTGTGATTTGGTTCGTAGTATTTTCAACGATCATCGGGAATACGTTTGTACGAAATTTCGTGCTACACATTTTGATCGAGGACCAAATGGAAAACTTCTTTTCACCGTTTTAAAAATATTGTATAGGACAAGTATATAAAAAAAAAAAAAAAAAAATTCACGAACTTATTGATCTTACTACGTATACATATGTAATATTCCGGATACCAATTATTATTTAATGTTACAAGACGTATAGATAATAACCTGTCTCATACCTTTACCTATAATGTTCAGTTATGTTATGGTCCTAACCGTCCTGTATTAAATTTGTCATGCATCGTAAACTACAACAGCAGGCCGTTGCAGTGAGGTTATATAGTATAATACACATTATTTTGACGATTTCCTTTTGTCTATGCTCAAAACGCGCTGTTGGCCAGTCTATTTTTAGTCATACTTTCACGGTGTCGATGGCGGACCCCACTGGGTGTCAAAGAACAGACGTTAAACTAAGTAAAAAAAAAAAAAAATAAATAAATAAAAACCGAAACCGAAAAAATGTGTAGGCACCGCGGTAAATCACAGCTCTACGGAACGGATGATATTGGCGATGGCCTCGGAAAAGCCAATGATAATTAAACGGGCACAATTTTGCGCGCCCGTCCATCCAAAGGTACAGGCAGGTTTGCTCGCCGCAGCCTAACTGCGATTTCAAAATACGTATCCGAAGATTGTTTTTACCATGACAAAATACATAGGTATTATCACAGTTGACACATTTTTTCCCCGTGTGCGCATATCCTCTTCACCCGGCCTATAACGTAGTTCACCACTTTTCGTTGGTCCAAAATTTTGTCATTCGGATTTGAATTTTGATGGTGATTAAGCAAACAAACAATTAAACATGGATTATAATAACTTAAATCATAATAAATAATATCAAATATAATTTATTAAAATTATGTGTGCACTGCTAATGAATTAACAAGTAAATACAGGCGAAAATACATAAGATAATATTGGCCAATGAGAAGTGGCGAACTATACAACACAGGTAGAGTGAGGAAATATTTTAGCGGGTTGTGCGTATCAAAAATCTGTGATGATACCTATCTATTTTGTCATGGTTTTTAACGAGCGTGCGTCGTGCAATGGAAAAAAAGCCACGAAAATCCGGCAAGGCGTATTTGTTGTTCATATCGGGACGAGCAGATAATA
Organism: Pemphigus obesinymphae; assembly: GCA_025469235.1. Taxonomy (NCBI): domain Eukaryota; kingdom Metazoa; phylum Arthropoda; class Insecta; order Hemiptera; family Aphididae; genus Pemphigus; species Pemphigus obesinymphae. The sequence continues at coordinate 45,643 of JAIPRL010002201.1, read as the reverse complement.
TATTTCAGTGATTTCGTAAGTGTTTAAAACGAACGCCTATATATATATGTATTATTATTTTCGCCGAAACGCGTATATATTGTCGGTGAAAATTATTAAAATACGCATATTGTACGCGTAGTGTCGGTATAAGTACACGCGGCTTTCGGGGTTTTAATTAATATTTCCTATATATTATTATTATTATTATTATTATTGTGCCCATACGATATTATTATAATGTCGGGGGTATAATACTATCGGCGGTGTATAATATTGTAATTACTGCGCTATTATATATACACACCGATGTGCCGAAAGCAAACAAAGGGTTAATTTATGTAGATGTTCGGAGGAAGGGCACGCGTCGTTTTCACCTGGAAACGAAGTTTACTGATAATTGTTTGTAAATTATAAATACAGGTGCGTGTTTCTGAACGCGGCCGGAGGTGAACGAGTATATATATAGTATATATATATATATATATATATACATATATATACGAGTACATATATATAAATATATATACATATATAGTACCTCGCAGCAGTGACTTTTGTGTGCTTCTGTGCAAAACTGCAAGCTCTGTACATACACTTACACGTACGTATGTACAATAATATATATATGTATACGTGGGTGGAATTTTGATAACATAAATAAATTATAAACTCAAGTTTCAGTCATTCCGTTCGCGAGTTTTAGTAGTCAGCTACTATGCGGACCGGTGTAGTCAGTAGATATAGACTCGTCACATAAAATATGCAACGTCGACAGGGGTTAATGTTTTAAAAGGTTTTTTTTTTTTGTTCCAAAAGACAAAATTCTATATATACAGAAAAAAAAAAAAAAAAAAAAAAAACGTAAACGGCGAGTATTTTTTTTTTCTAAATGTACGTGCACTTTGATGGTGCAGGATAATGTAATTGCACGGGTATGCGCGTTAATATTGTGAAAATCTAATTTGTCTTCCATTTTGCCGTTTAAAGTTTACGCTTTTTAACGCGGGTGAAAACTAACGCGCGCGAACAAACTACGGCGTATAATGTAATCAAATTAACGCGCATGTCGCTAAGAGGTACGGAATAATCAGCCATCGGACTGCAAAATATACAATATATTTATTTTATTTTACATATTATACTATATAATATGACGTACCTACCTATCCACACATTTAGTACAATATACTAGTAATAATAATAATAATAATAATAATAATAATAATAATAATAATATGATAAGCGTTATCGTGCAACGGTTACAAAAGTCCCGCCGCGGGATATCGTGGACGGGAAGGCCCGGGCGAAACTTTTGGGTTACCGTGCGCGCGGTTAGCCCGGTCGGCGCGGCCGTAACCACTTTAGTCCGCGGTGGATATACGTATATAATATGTACATGATGTACCCGTGCATACTTAATACGTACTTAATGCGTATAGAAACTTTTCGGCGTAACTTGATAATAACGCGGAGCCGCGGGAGAAACGACTACGGCGGATGAACGATACGCGTACACACGGGAAATGGAGCTCGTGCCGTGGACCGAGACGCGATGGCCAGCCAGTGTGTGCCATATACAATATATGTATGTACCCATACGTATCAAATATTGTAAAGATAATAGGAATTATAAATAATATACGTTATGTTTTTAATAATATGTGCGTAAGGGAGCGTGTCGACGGGGCCGTATTGTCGTTGTAATATACGCGCTCGCCGAGAAGACCCCATACCCGGTAACCGGTATGCGTGACACACACGCACACACACGCGTTCAACACGGCTCCTGCGAGTTTCCGTAACGTTGTATCGTTGTAAACCGGTTCTATAATAATAACTACGATATTATTATGTACAACGCAAACTATAATATTATATAGGTAGTAGTAGGTACGTGTTTTGTCATTAAATTTTCGCGGTTTGGTGACGACGGTCGGCGGCCGGCGGAACGCGACTCCAACAACCCGTAACGCTCTCGGCGCGCGTGCACCGTACACGTACATCTCGTCCTATCCACGGCGATTGGCCAGAGAGACAGATGTTGGACGGACACCCGTCTCCATCCGCCTTCGACAGCACACGGAGTGCATCCGCTTTTCCAGTCCTTTTTCCGGCCCCTCTCTCGTGCATACTATATTATGCGTGCCGTGTCGTCGTGTCGTAATGACGTATAATACATAATCGGCCGTCGCGCTCTGTTGGTGGCGTTTGCGCAACCGTCTTGGATCGTATCGGCAGGTGCTCCGCCACGACCGGTCGACTCGGCGAGCACGGGCCAAAAAGGTTCCGGAGCCGCGGTAGTGGCCACACGTGTTCCGGATAATTTCGCCGCGTTCGGCGCGGGTCCACGACCAGGGCCGTCCCGAGGGGGGGGGAAGGCGTAGGAGAGATGTTTCACCCCCCCCCCTCATCTCGGAAAACGGTCGGGAAATTTAAGTTCAGTGGGCAAATTTAAGTTCAGTCGGCAAATAATAGAAAGAGTCGAAGACCATTTTTTTTTTTTTTTTGCATTTCATTTTACATTTTCACTCCCCCAAAAATCTTTCTTCGGCGCACGGCCCTGTCCGCGACGCAATAATAATGGAGAGGTTCTGCGATGCCCGTAATTTTGTTTCTCGTTTACGAGAAAATCCCGTAATCTGGGATGTGTTTTTGGAGTTTCGAGTATACGAGAAAGACAAACGTACTTTATAAGCGCCATACGATTTCCATTTTTGGGGAAGTTTTTTTGTTTACAAAAGTTTCAAAAATTTCAAAATGGTCCAATAGGTAATAATATGTGTACACGTTGAATTATAATATTTTATATATTATTATTAATCATTAATAGTTAATGCACTAATGTCGTATTTATTCCATTATTAAATATTTAATTAATTAAAATTAATATATAGGTACATTTTAAATTATTTTATCCGATATTTTTGTTTATTAATAACTACTTTGTTTTTTATGCATATAAAATAATATTATGTTTGTTTTTTATGTCTTCTGACATACCCAAACATCGAACCAGCCAATGTAAATTTGCCTTTTCAAATCAAAAATATGCTAGACATTGTTCGTCGTTTAAATTATTTATATATTTATTCGTCCCCTGATGGAGCGAACATTTGTGAAATTTCGAGGAATAAACATACGAGTATTTTCCTCCATGAGATATTCGTAGACCTCTAGAAGGTAATCTTCAAATTCATACAATTTAGCCAGAGCCATGATTTATCATTTAATTCTTGTTCCATATTTAATAATATCTATATATATTAATAATATTAATAATATATTAATATATAAATTGTGTAATAATATTTTAATTATAATATAATATAGCATCCAAACAATAATATCACTAAATAATACTAAAATATCATAGCCCATACTGTGATAACAAAACTATATCTCGTATAGGTACATGTCGCAGATAACGTATTTCGGTGTTCTCATGTACGGGAATCAGTTTATGACGAGTTTCTCGTTTACATTTTACGGGTCGCACAATCTCTAATGTAAAATATTTTCACCATATACGTGTATATATTGTTTACAATCAGTATTATTATCAGTGCTCGAATTGGAAAAGTAGAAAAAGAAGTGATGTGTACTCGGGCTTTCAATAAATGACCGTACCTTCAGGTCGCGCGTGTAACTCGTATCACAATGGCGTAGCCAAAATTATGCAATGGGGGGGGGGGTGGGTTTAAGTATAAATTAAACTATAAGTTGTTACATTTTTCGTTATGTTTGTTGTTCGATGCTCATATACTGTTATTGTATCATTCGAGGACCAGGTTCAATGGTGTGTATATAAAATAAAAACTATAATACATTTATTAGGTTTACCCGTTTGCTGTGTATCAATTTTGTATAGGTACACATACCCTGATGCTGGTTAAAATAACGTGTGTTTTTTATTCAATATTGGCGTCACCGAATGATTTTTTAGTCAGACGCTGTTTGACGCCATTTGGCGTCATGATAAAAATATGTGAATAATTACAATAATCATTCAAATACTTTACACTTTACACTATATGGTTTTAAAATATAATTTTGTTCAACTTGACGTTAAACTGCAGACAAATCATAATAATGCATAACATGTTCATTCCTACTCTCATATAGGCACTCGACTCGTAACAATTGCATTTTGGTGCGGGGATGGATCAGGTTCATTCAATTCGTTACTCGTGATAGACAGAACACGATCAACCGCACACGAAAAATCGATAAAATATAACGCTATACGTTTCAACGAAGTAACAATATAAGTATATACAAAAGTACTCCCGCGGGATAAAGTGTTATTGTAGGCCTAAATATAGAAAATCTTATGTACGATCTTCACAGTATATACTATTACTATATACTGAACGACGGTAAGGAAAAAAAAAAAAGATTAAAATTTAACGCTATACCCGAATTAAAACCGATCGATTTGAAAAAAAAATTTAGAAATGGCGTAATAATCCGCGTATACGAACCAAATGACGCCTTAAAAATGAAAAAAAAAAAAAAATGCAATGTGGGGGAGGGTTTAAACACCCAAAACAGGCTACTGCTCGTGTATTCTGTTAAAAAGACAATATAAGGTGTAGTATAAGGGTGCTCTGAAAATATTATAGAATAATTATAGAAAGTTCTGTCCCTCTGGCGCACTCGCCTTCGCCACAATTCGAGCACTGCAGGTCATTACCGTTTCGCTATAATGAACCGTCTTCGATCGATCAATATACGAATATATATAATTATAATATTATACGTCACTATATATACCGTACGATAAATTGTCTTCGAGAGACCAAGAAGAGACTACGGTAACGGTTAGATGTATTTTTACACGCTGTTGCACCAGAGAATCGTCCGCGGATTTTATTACGTATAATAATATATATGCAAGTGCACTTCACGTTGCAGCGATCGTATATGTACGAAATTCGATGCTTACACGCAAACATCGATTCCTCTTTCGAAAGTATATAAATAATATATTGTATATACACTGCAATACGTACAGTTTTCGTGTGTATTCGGGTGTTTGAGGTTTCATGTTAACATTTTTTTTGAAACAATAATGATAAACGCATATTCTATATATATATTATAATTTTTTCAAAAAATTATAATATTAATGTAATATAAATATATACAAAAAAAAACGTGGTTTTAATATAAAACTTTAAGTGGTATATAGGTAGATATTTATATATAACATATATTTTGACCACGGTTTTTCATTATTATTATTTTTTTTTTTTAAACACTAGCTTACCGCGAAAGAGTTTTATCGTATGGTGGTTTTGAAATTATTCAGGAAAGTGATTTTAATAAATTCGATCTGCAACATTTTTTTTTTATATAAGTATACCTAATACGGAACATTTTTATTTTCTGTATATTCTCATATAATAATATAGAAATATATGCGTTTTCTGTGCCTTTTATTTATATCTTCTTAGCATACTAATAAGATAGGTATAGTTGAAAAAAAATTGGATTCAGAATTTCAGTGTTTGGTATAGACCGGAACGTAGTCTTGGACTATAATTATTTCCTTTACGTTCCGTTTCGTTAAAATCTCAAGTTTAGCGTTCCGTTTCATAAAAACTGCAGTGTTGAATTTTTTCTTCATTTTTAATTTAGCTAGGTTTGATTTCATTTTAATATTAAAAAGTTATATCATGATATCTTATATTTACTATACATAGATTAAATCATAATAAATTGATAAAAATTGCAAACTCGTTAGAAATCCATATTTTAAGAATTAATAGAATTTTGTTAATTACACAGACAATTAAATGTTAACGATACGGTAATTTATATTTTAGCTCTCTGTTAACAATTTATGCTTAGTATTAGCATTGATTATATATAGTATATAGGATTTACTAGAGATTGTAAGTAAAGAAGTAAATACAATATTAATTTTAACAACAAAGATTAGAAAAAAAAAAGGAGAATTAAATTTAACTCAGACTAATTAATTTTCAGTGGTTTATTTATAATTATAATATAATAAACGTGTAGTGTGTTATATAATATGTGAGTATTTTTATTCGTGAGATTTATACATGCAATTGTATATATCTAATAACTATATATTTACAATCGGATATATATCTATGTAAGCACAAGAACTTTTGATTTTGCGCCACCATCGTGTCGTGGTTTTTAGATGTAATGGTTGTGTCGTTTATTATTTCGGGATAAAAGTCGTTTTACGCAATTGCTTTGTTCCCGTTACTTTCTTTAATAATTCTTAAATTATATACGGAATTATTTTTTCGTATTGTACCTACGTCATTTGTACAACAAAAACATAGATTTATCTTAGAAAATACCGTTTTAAAATGTCCCGGGAAGCACAATAGGTATAATTAAAATAAAACTCGAGTAAGACAAAAAAAAAAAACTTTTTTTTTAAACTCGTAATTAAGTTTTAATTGATTAATAATCATCCTAACAATTCGGTTAGTTAAACTCAGATTTTACTGGGAATATCATGAAAATTTACGAATTACAATTTATCCATCATCCAAAAAAAAATTGCCACACGAGACTGTTACTAATTCTATAATAATACATTTGTGATAATTAAGAGAAAGGGAATAAATGTATACACTATATGTAAAATTAGTTGCAGTAATTTGGACACACACGCTAATTGATCTCTAACGTGTATATATGCATTTCGAGTGAGTGTGTAATAACAAAATAATGAACAATATTGTTGTTAATGTTTGGTAAAACAAAACATTTTATTGTTTTATGATATAAATTTAATATTACTATTATGATACAGTGTGGGAGAGTAAATTAAAAATCTACACTGAGCACCAAATTATGATGAATAAATACAAATTTTTTAAACTTTAATTTAATACACATATAAATAAAGCAAATAATAATTTATTTTCTGAAAATATTTTGTGACAAAAAATATTAAATAAATAACCATTTAATTATAATGTAATTAATTCGTCAATATAGTTTCATTTTTCGAAAAGTCGATGAAATCAAGGCCTCCCACTGAAGATATAGTTATAGATGTATATAGATAAATAGACTATGTTATTAATTCTGATCGCAAAGTAGGTATATAATTAACATGTTTTCTTTGAGTTTTAATTTGCTATTTTTACAATAATATTTCATAAAAAGTATTAGCATATGTAATATAATAAACACGCGTCAGTGTCTTCTTAAATTACCTAGTGACATTTTTGTCAGCCCTAATCCTATGTATGAAGAAAAATTAGTGAAAATACAAACAACTTAAAATGTTGTATTAAAATATCGTTAATCTTAATGGCTTTAAATAAAATACATATTAAATTTAATTAAAAATAACCGAGTGTAATTTGATCCTTTTTTTTTTTTAACTCTAACGTAGTAATTCGAGTATACCCTTTTTTCTACCTGAGTGCGATTGAACTAAAATAAGTGCAATTCGACCTTACTCAAATAAATATATAATTTCGCACGTGGACGACTTTCCCATAAAAATAATAATGTATTATTCAATTTACGTGCACTCCGTCCCGCTCCGACGTATAACACACACGCGTGATAACGTCATGAATCCGTTCAACGAAAATCGAAAATCTGTATAAATAATTAGGTATTATGACAAGAAAAAAAAAAAATAAATAAATAAATAAATAAATAAATAAATAAAAAACAAAAAAAAAAAATCGATTATTATAACGACATTTTTCGATAGACGTTTGATGGGACTGCAGACGTGAAAATGACACTGCACCATTAATGTGCATCCAATAATGGACAAACAAATTTGACGTGTGTTCAAATAATGACCGATTGAAAAGTGTTACGATTGTATACATACATAATAATACATAATACATATATATATATATTATACTATAATATATCTACTATTCAATTTATACGGTCGTAATTCTTTAATTTCGTGCAAAATATTATGGGATTTATTATTATAATTTTTTTTTTCTTACTGACGTTCTATAATGCGTACTTTCTATATAATATATCGAATTATGAAAACGTATATATATATGTACGATGTTATGGTGTGTTGAAATCAGTATCATGTATATTAAGTACGAGAAACTATTATGTACTTATTATTATCGTATAATAATTAACAACAAGATCTAAAGTACGATATATGATCCAACGGTTTTTACGATACAATATACATTTTATTCCGTTTGTTCATCGTAGATTGACCTACTCGTGGACGTACCCAATCAGAAAAAAAACGACGATTCCCCACGTGCACTCGATCTTATTAAAACAACAATGCGATTCGAAAAACTTGGGAAATTTTTATCGGTTTGCTATAGAACTATACTTTATGGAACTATAACGCAACGAGTTTCTTTTGTTTACATCTCGTATTTCGTTGAAACGTAAATTTAATGATTATAATTTTAAGTTTTTATCATGCAACAAACCAAACATATTTGTCTTTTATTTAATAAAAATGTATTATAAAACAGTTATTCCGATACAATATTTTGTATTGTTACATTTTATATTGTTATCTGTAAGCTCGTAACCAAGGATATTCTATGAAAATAATAGGACATACCTACATATATATATATATAAAATAATGGTTCGTAATTTTGAACCTTCCAAAAATTACCAAAAACTTGGGTTATTCTAATAATTGTATTCTAATAGTGAAGGAACCCGATTATATTTTATAAGACTTTAAAATTAAATATGATGATATTCTAGTTATAATAATATTATATCTATTAATATTTTCTAATGAAAATTATAGTAATTCTAGCTCGGACCGTAATAATAAGCTGTTTTCGGCCGTAATATATTATTTATAAGGTTTTAAATTAAAGATATCTAACGCAATACTGCATCTATAATATTATATAGTTTATAATAATTGTTTGCGATTTGTTGATTGTGGCATTGAACGAACGAAAATTCATAAAAGTTCGAATTTTCCAGTGCTCATCCGTACGATTAATTACAAATATTAAATTATAATATACGTAATTTGTAATATATATATATATATATATATATATATGTTCATATTGGACAATTCGATGTGTTTATATTAAGAAAAAGTAAAGGGGCCTGCTTTACTTTCCTTTCCCGTGTATAGATACGCTTACCCGGCAATGCATGCAGATCCGGTCGATCGATTGTATTTTTATTTTTATTTTTTTTTAGATTTTAGACTGTATCTCGAGAAAAATTCGAAAACAACAGATTTTTTTTTCGTACATATATATATATATATAACAGCAGTGGCGGTCTGGCCAAAGGATTTCGCGTTTGCTAAATTTAAACGTCGCGCCGGGTCGCCAACATGGTTCACGTTATATATTAAGTATATATTATTATATTTACGTTGTTTTTTTTTTCCACATAGAAACGCCCACCGTACACTGCAGTTTGTAGTTTTCGTAGCTAATAATAATATTATAGCGATGTATGTAAAATTGTGAACGAACGCGATATAATATACGACTGACGTTGCTCGGTGTACACACAACTCGACGTCATTCGATTGCCTTTTAATCCGCCCGCTGGCGCCCATAAATTACACTTAAAGCAATCCCCTTCTTTATACCCACTCAAAGGATACAATATATGTGTGTGTGTGTGTGTTTTTATATTATTGACAAACGTTTTTTTTATTTGATTAGTCGTCCGTGGGCGGAAAATAATTGGTTTTAGAAAAATATATAATATGATATATATAAGAACCGAAAACGGATTTGCCGGCGTTTCGCGTTCTATGCGCGTATATAATAGGTATCAATTTCGCTGGAATATAATATACAACATTGTTCTATATGGTATTATGTACGTACGTATACATTTCCGTTTTCTCGTAATATCGTTAAAGCGGGGGTAAAAAAAAAAAAAATAATAACATTTTCGTAAGAAAATACGAGCTTATTCGTGTTAGGACGAGTAAGAATGGTTTATTTTTTGGATTTCAAAGTTTCGATCGAACGGATTAGCTGTGTCGCAAAAAAAAAAAAAAAACAGATTTCGCGAATATGCAAATCTATAGCCTCCAAAATGTGATACTACTTGCAATCATGAGCGTGTGCCCGAAGTGTATATAGTAATATGTTGAAATAATGTCCATTAGTCTTAATGGGATTTTCAAGTGTTCCGAAGTCAGTTTTGTTTTTCTCTGCATGTAAGAGGGCGTATAACTGCGTATATACTACGGGGTTGGATTTTGAGATACGTGCGAGGGGTCGTTGTATGCACATTGCACGTATAAATATATTATTTGATTTTCGGCGGGAGCATATATGTCGCGTATACGATACATCCGGTAAAACATATCCTTGGCTTCGATTTATTCCCGAAGGAAACCCGTGCACAATCTCGACCGCCCACGATTTATTACAAAATGTCGGCGTTTCGCGTGTACGACGTCCGTTATTATTTATATACCTATAGCGTACGCGCTAAAGATGGTATCGAATAACGTAACAACGTTACACGTTTACAATAATTTAGGTGCGCTCGTGTCCAGTCATCCGGGCCCGGTTGTCTATTTTTTTTTTTTTTTTTTTTTTATTCATATCGTTTAATGAACACACCCGTCGTAGGTACCCTTTCGTAGACCCCACCGGAAAGCCGCCACCGTTTACCGGAAGGAAATTCACCTCGCGCGTCTGCTCACGCGTAGATTTATAATTGCTGCGACATAGGGCCACCCATATATAATAATAATAATAATATTGTATAATAATATTGTATAATATAGTTGCTTCCGCGGGCGGTTTCATAGTCTGCTGACTGATTCACTGATCGCTATTGGAATATACTCGTCGTCAGTTTCCACATCACTTATCATAATATAATATATGTATATTATTCGACGAACCGATCTCTAATCGCATACAATACTTAATATTATTCTCACGAGAATTTTTCGGGGATGAAATAACTTCAATCCGATAGACCGACTTTTAATGAGCACTGCCTACATCAAAAAGTGGATGTGCATTATACTATTATCGAAAAGAACGCATTTTATGTATTGGTTGTGAAACGACAAATATTTTAGTCTCTCCTGCGGTAAAATTGTGTTTTTCAAGGTTACACGTTCCCACCATTGAATTGCCAGACATTTTAATATAGGAAACAATATTTCTTTATTAATATTTTAATTGAATTAACGATTAAGTGAGTTTCTTTGTAGAGGCAATGGAATAAGAACTCTATTCTAAAAAATTATAATGTATAACTTTTAAGCTTTTAAAACAAACTTTTTGTCAAGACGCTCTATCTCAGATAACATGTTTAAGTGTTTTAAGGCCGGTTTTTCAATCCATTAACCTATTCTCCAGATAACTATATTCGTCGAATATATTTATTCGGGAAATAAACTTCCGAATAAAGGTATGAGTGTTTTTCAATGCAAAAGTTATTTTGTTAAAGAGCGATACTAATAGGTGATAGTAGTAGTAGTAGTACACTATTGAACAAGTTACATAAATTTACTCGATCGTTATTGATCGATGTTATTTACTTTTCAGCTTTTAGTGTTAACACTGATAAGGAACCGGAGTCTATATTATACATTTTACTTAAAACAATAGTACCTACAAAATAACATTATTCAATTAATACGTGTCATCTCGACATTTAAAAACAAATAATTGTCCATTTTTCTTTCTTTCGAATAACTTATATTATTAGGCGAATAAATTAGATTGAAAACCTGATTTTAAAGAAAGTTGGTCACTATTCACCAGTTAAAGACACTGGCCGATTGCGATATGATGTATTATGTAGGTATACTCAAACCTAAATTCTGAATCAAAATAAATCGACAAAAGCTGTATGATATCTACATCTTCAAGTTCTCCAAGAGTAATAATATAATACGATAGTTTAAAATAATATCATTAATAAGAACTACGATTTAATTACTTTTAGTTGTTGAAAGTTTTTGATAGTTTGGTTATAGTTATTAATTGGGAGTTAACCCATTTTATAACGATAAAAATACCTTGACCGAGCGACATGATATGTTTTTCCAAAAGCTTGTTGTAAAATATTAAAGATGAGCGATACCAAAAATTCAGATTTTGACATATTATAAATAAATTTCTATTCGATACTTGATATTGTATTGATATAAATGTTTAATTATAATTCCTAGTTCTAACAAACGAGCTATATTAAAAAAAAATAATGCCAGAGTATAACGTGTTTAAAATCCTCAACTATATTTAAATTTTTACATTTCTCAGTGAAATTTGATATATTTTTATTTTTATATTATTGGTATTTAAAAATAGTTGTACTAATCTCTTTTCGAAAAAATCACTGCTACTGAATATGATATAATGATCTCGTTTATAAATTTGATAATAGATAAATCTAATCTAATATTAGGCGTGTTTTCGCGATTAACCAAATGTAATTTGGTTACTGAATTCTATAAACAATCAGTTTTGGCCGGAATAATTTAAAACCGATCAAATGGAATGGTTATTATGTTTGGTTATAGATAAGACAAAATAACATAACCTGGTTAATCTCGAAAACACGCCTATTAGAAATAACGAAGTTGTGATAAGAATGCTGGCAGCTGGACGTAAATGTTGTATAATGTTATATTATCAGTTGGTTAGACGGATATAGCAAATGCGGGTTTTACGACCTCTTAAGATTCACTTACGTAGATTAATACGTACATAGGGACAAGTAAAAAACATCAAACTACCCGGCGTTTGTTTTATCACGACAACAGTATGGATTGGATGTAAATGCTTGTAAAGAGTAAATCACTTGTCGTTTAGCTCACACCTGAGCCTGGGAACTTCTAAATATGGTCAACGTATAGCATTGAATTAATGTGTACGCTCTCTTCGCGAGTGCGCGATTAAAGACTCTTACGATATTAATTTATGCCTTGGAAACGCGCGTTTATGTACGAACACGACTTATAAACGCATAAGTCCCTTGTTATATATAAATATTTTGTATAATTTATCTCCGTCTCTCACTATATATCTCGTAAACTCTGTACGCATCTAGTCTACGTGAAACGAGTCATCAATATTTCTATATTATATATAGTGTATAGCAGGGGTGGCCAGCGATAAGAGACTTGTGAGCAGCAAAATATAAAGAAAAATATGTTAGAGCCAATAGAAAAGAAAAGGTTCTCAATTATTGTAAAATACGAAAATACATTGCACGTAATTGCCCTGATTTTTATTATCATAGATTAAATATTACATGTAATAATATGTGTAAAAAGATTTCGTTTTAGATTCTGAGCGTAGCTTATGAAGCTTATGGTTTTACAATGATGTTTGTAATTTTTATTTTTTTCTGTAAACACTTTTTCTACCAGAAGGAGTGCTCCGATCTTTACACTCATACCCGGTTTCCGGTAGCAAATTGCATCTAGTTGGTACTTTTAAGAGGTCATTTTTCGATTTTCAT
>JAIPRL010002201.1:10696-32109 GCA_025469235.1 Pemphigus obesinymphae | reverse complement strand
GAAAAATACGATTTTGTAAAATCGAGAATTTTAATTTCGTCGTAATTTCGAAAATAATGACTTTATAATCTTGAAATTTTTACCGAATATTTAATTTAGTAATATATTTACGTTGATTAAGTTTTTTTTTAATTTTTTTTAAATTTTGGTCTATTTATAGACATTTTTAGTTTTCTAGGTTTTTGAGTCCTAAAAGGAGTAATTTTCGGTTTTAAGTTCTGAAAATTTTATACAGCGTTAAATATACGTTACTCTAACTAAATTCAAAAAATCGTATAAATCCGATGTCACGATTTTTTTTTATAGTCATTTTAATTTTTTCTGCAAAATTATCAATTTTGAGGTATTTAAGCCCAAATAGTTGGTAAAATGAGATTTTAAGACCTGGGCGAAAATTGTGATTTTCAATGATGACTAACACGACTAAAAAATAAAATAAAAATAACAGTCTCGATCGATCCCTAGGAAAAAAAATGATACGAGTTGTGTATACTACTACACCGAAGCTACGCTCAGAATCGTTTTATTGAATGCAATGATTTATCATTGCTTTCAAATTCAATACGTCCACCAAAAGTACCCGGCCCAGTAGCGAAGTGCATCCACCAATACTGACACCCGACGAGCGAAGTGCTTCCACAACCTACTGACCGGATTTTTTTGTTTTTTTTTTTATCAATCTGACCACTAGCTGTATTAAACGAGTCGTTTGATTATTATTTTATCGATTTCGTTTATTCGATAATTTCGAAATCCTCGAGTGGACTACGAACAACTATACAGCACGGTCGACGTGTTTGCATTATTTTTTTTTTTAACGTCCTGAACATCTGTCGTAACTGCCTCAATGATAGACACCATGTCGAATTAAGCGCGCAGAAGACCGTCTGCGTTCAATATAAGTAATATCGTTACGCCATCAAAATATAGTATTATATTATGTGTAGCACTTGTGGTACACCGTTATAATGTTTTTCTTTTTACACGGGCTAGTTGAGGCCGTACATAATATAAATATTATTATTATTATTATTATTATTATTATTTGTGTATTTTTCGGCATCGGTGGTCACATGTAAATAAACGGAATACCTAAACAATGTGGTCAGAATATTATAATAATATTATTATTATTGTCTACGGAAATTTCGCTCGATTTCGCGTTATTATTGGACCGCCGAGAGCATGGACGATTCCTACTGTGAAAATAGGGTTGTTGCCGTGTATTTCGAATTTTTCCCACGAGTATACGCGGAAACAACGTATTATTATTCATATTCATATTCATATTCATATATACCCGTTTCTAGTTTTGTTAAAAACCATACAGATATTTACGTTTCTCCTATAGTTATGTATAGACATATATATATTATTATCATTGTGAATCGGAGCTGATCATTCATTTATTTTAAAACACGAGATTGCAACGCGTCTATTTTATATTTTAATCACGTACCATACTAACTGCGGTCGGCTGTAGGGTCCACTGATCTTTCTCACATTATAATACTATCAAAGGCGATTTCTTATACGAGTACAACAGACTTAAGGCAGAGTATTTTTTTTTTGTTTCCAAGTGGAAATGAATTATCAAAGGAAACGACACGTTGTCTTTGAAGTCGGGCACACATAAACAATCATAATGAACGACCGTGCTCGCATTGTACGCCGCACGATTTTACGTGATCCGGTGACAGCGGAACGGACCAAACTCGTACAAAATGCATACGCGGCCGGGAGTGCGAAAAAAAAGGTCAATCTCGCAGAATAAAGGTACCAACACTAGATTGAAATGAGTCAAGTTCGTAGATTTACTTCACGTTTTCTTAAACAAACTTGTACAGTGTTGTTCATAGACGAATTGAAACTGGCTTAAGTATTGTTCAATAGAAGTTTAATAATAGTAGGTATATCGATTTTGTTATTCATAGAAGTTAAACTATACCTAGACCTAAAAACAAACTTCCGATTTATAAACTAAGTAAACCCTAGGTTCAGTTAGGTTTACGTAAAGTGTGCTTTAAGTTTAAAAAATGGACATCACTGATGTTCGAAACATTAGACATGTAAATGTTTTAAGAAATTTACATTTTAGACGACGAAAAATATACAAAAATCCACATAATGAACTTATTACTAATGAATTTTGCAAAAAAATAACGATTTTATAAACAAAATTTCGTGATATTACCTCAAGCGCCAAACAATTGTGGTTAACCGATTTCACCGAACTTACAACTTTTATTAGCACTTCGATATTTAACTAAAGCACAGGTAATTTAGAGTAATTTAGCATTCAGTTCAGGATGATAACTGATGAAGAGTTAGCTTTAAAAAATATGGAGTTTCGTTGAAAATTTAATGTGCCTTCAATAATTGGTGCAATAGATTGTACACACATAAGAATTAAAAAAGTAGCCAATAACTATGCTCAGTTGTATATTAATAGAAAACGCTTTTATTGGCTAAACGTTCAAGTAAGCCATAGCTCTAGTTATACTGTGTAGTATTTTCAAATCAAAAATGTATCATATATTAATTAATTACCTATATAATTATATAATTGAGGTAATTTGTGATGCAAATTGCCAAATATTGCATATAATTGCTGGTTGGATAAGAAGTGCACATGATTTAAGGATTTGGAATGAAAGCCTTTTCAGGGAACAATTTTAAAACGGATCAATTAATGGAATTTTACTCGGTGATGGTGGATATGCTTGTAGTCCATATATGCTAATACCAATTCTTAATCTTCAAAAATGATATGGAACGACGATACAATCACGCATAAATCAGTGCAAGAAATACAATAGAGAAATTATTTGGACAAATCAATTGATGTTTTCGCTATCTATTGCGTGGAATGACCATTAGTCTCGAGAATGCTATAGTTGCTATAGTACCATTATCAGTGCTTCACAACCTAAAATTACATTTTAAACAAAATTTGAATGTTAATGATATAAATTGTGATGATAGCAATAATGATAGTGACGATGAATGTTATAATGAAGATAGTGATAGTGAAAGTGATATAAACGAGAATAATATAATAATGTTGTACAACCAAACCAATATAGAGGTAATGCAGCAAGAGTGCATTATATACAAAATATTTTTACTATAAATATTTATTAAATATAAAATTAACATAAAAACAACATTATATAATTCAAATTATTATTTTTGTGAAATTTATATGAAAATCACATACTTTGTATGTGTACCTACCTAAGTTTATTTTTAAACATATTAAAATTTAATAAAACACAATACCTAATCACTTTTTAGTCTTTTATAATGAATTAATATTAGTATTACCACATAAGTTAATATTTATACAATATTAAGTATAAAAGTATAATAAAGAATAATATCACATAATTTACTTTCAGTCTTAAAAAATATGAATATTAAAATTATGTATTATAGATGAGGAGATATTAATACTGTGTTTTGAATACTTGCATCAAGTTCAATGATTGTTTTGTTTTTTCTAGATAATATTTTAATTTTGCTTCATTGATGTTCTAAAGTCATACACTTTTTTTCCATTTAAAATTTTCGTATCTAAGATTTTTCCGTCAAATTTTTTTTTGTTTTTTTTTTTTTTTTTTTTTTTTTTTTGGGAACCTATTATAAATAAAAACAAGTTAATAATAAATGTCATTAGTAATAAAGCTTTAATGAAAAAGAAGACTTGTTTTATTATCAGCTCTTTATTTGTTTTTAATTGTTTAAATTTATTTAATAATAAAATTGATTAGTTTTTTGGTTTGCTTGCACTTTTTCACGAACATTTATTTTTATCATATACTTTTGGATATTATTAGGAAATTAATAATTTAGATTGTTCACTACGATTATTCATTTACGAGATATTAGATCTATTGACGGGTCC
Organism: Pemphigus obesinymphae; assembly: GCA_025469235.1. NCBI lineage: Eukaryota > Metazoa > Arthropoda > Insecta > Hemiptera > Aphididae > Pemphigus > Pemphigus obesinymphae. The sequence goes on along the minus strand of JAIPRL010002201.1, from coordinate 28,202 downwards.
CGGGTGCCTTATATACCTTATTGAAGGAGTTAAATCATACATTTCATTTTTCTGTCTATCACTGCTATACCTGTACATTGTAAAACAGTGGTCAAGTCACTAAGAAGTTTAGTTTGATATGATTTTCTCACATTTATTCACACGTTTTTTCGTCCAAGTTATTCAAACATTGAGTATGAAAATTTTCAAATTTCCAAAATTAAACATATTTCGACGAAATTTATAGGGATAAAATCAAATTGTTGCGAGTGTCATGGCAAATTATACTTTCAGTCAGTAGAACGATAGATATATTATTATGTAATATGACAATATTATGTTGTGCATATTTGCATCAATCACCTACAGAAAACAAATCTACGCATCAATTCTATTAATTATAAGTAGGTACTTACTATAATTTATTAATGTGCAAAATACTCTGCATATTACGAGTAGGCGCAATATATAATAATAAGTTATATAACTTTAAGTTATTTTATTAATAAGTTATGTTTTAATTATGGGTATGTGATTTTGTGTTCAAAAACTAAATACGAATTTATCGTCGTATAAATATTGTTTGTGTTATACTAAGATAGTTTTTAAAACGATATTATATTGATGATTTATTGGGTAGAGCGAAGTATAGGAAATAGTCTAATTTTGTTCTTAGAGTAGGTACCACAATCTACGACCAAATACGACCTAGTAATAATGTGTAATTTATTGTTATCGTCGTTTGGTTCACCAAGCAGAAGACTATAAAGAATGTTATAATAGGATAAAAATTGTTGTACATCGTACAATAAATATAAATCTAGTTTATATATAAATATGTACACACTATTATTATAGTCAGACTTATAAGACGGGACTGATTAATCCTAATCTTCATTTAGATAACTCTCGTATTTATATAAAGAATAAAAAATATATATAATAAACACATATTATTATTTTTACAATATACAAGTAATTAGTATTGTAACTCGTTCAAAATGAAATGAAACAACTGTTCAAAATGAAATCGGATAATAAATTGTCACAATAACGGGATGTAATATAATATTACGATAACTATTAATGTAATTATAAATCATTTAGGGTTTTTTTATTTTTTTTTTTTATATAATATAGTGTATGTTGGATAAAATGAGAACGACTAATAACCTGCAGATATAGTTCGAAATTAATAATACATATAAAGAAAAATGTATAGAACGCAATTTGGTCCAGTGGTTAGGGCTATATACTGCAATTTTGTTTCTTAAGATACATTTATCCCCAATTTTAATATTTTATTTTTACTGAATTCAAAGTTATATTTAAACAAGTTTTAAAAAGCTTATACCATTTTTTATTATTAAACAAAATAAAATATTTATTCATAGATCAATACTATACCTTTTATATTTATTCTTTTATTGATTGTTTTCTTATAATGAAGTAGATATTCATTTCTTCTCGGTATCACCTGTTATTTACATATCATTTTAGAGAAAAAAAAATATGTATACGTACAAATATATATATACACTTTTATGTTAGATTATCAGAGGGGACTGCCTCTGTTAATCATATACCTATTGACTATAGAGCCTGTGGCTTTCTTACTCTCCCCTCCCCTAGCTTTGAAACACTTAGAGAAGATGTGATAATTAAACAAGGACATTGTGAAAGAAAACCTACTTTATTACCGTTTGTTCCACGGAAGTTCTGATTGTTATCGTAATAATTTAAACAAAAATGTGAATAGAGATAATAAAAGAATCTGTAGAATCTAATATTGTGTATTTCGTGTACTAGGGTGTAGGTATATTATAAAAATACAGGATAGTATAAATTTATTTTCAAATTGTTTATATCAGACCACGGAAAGTTCCTGAATAAATTTCTTCTTTTTTTTTTAGCAAATTTTACCAAAGTATAGAGAGAAAGAATACGCCAATACCTACCTACATCGGTGACCTATAATTGTATATTTTCGTATACAAAATAAGTGTAATAGTAATTTATATTATATTAAATTATATTTATATATGTTTATAAAAATAGTTATTTATAATAATAATAAATTGATTTACACTTTAATGTACTTTTATATACATAAGTACATTATTATTATGTATTATGTATGAAATTTCCTTTGCTCTTTAAGGACGGTAATCGATCATATGGGGCGCTGCACCGAGAATAGGTATTTTTCAGTATTCCGGTTGTCCTGTAGTAAGGAATTGCCTTGAACTTTAAGTCTTGAATTTTTTCTCTTCCAGTATTATAAAAATAATATTTCAAAGTTTCAATTATGGTTGTTTTTAAAATACGGAATAATAATGTATACCTAGTTATAAGGTTATAAGGTTTCCGGTAGATCTGGGAATATAATAAAACATAATTATTCCACCAAATATTTTATTTTAATATTATAATTAACGTGTATATTGTAAAATTTAAATTAGTATTTTGATCCATTTGTCAAAGACACCCGCTGAAACGTAACCAAGGGGTGCCAGTGAGGCATACTCAAATAAAATGTACTTATGTACTCTAAAATATAAAACAACATTAATAATTAAACATTTTTTACCAAACCAGACAGGAGGGACCTAGCACTCTCTGCCTGAGTATACTATATTCAAAGTTTATATTTTATCTAATATTCTTATTAAATTTTTCTTATATCCTACAATATTATCAAATATGAATTTGCGTTAAATAAATAAAGACTATCACTGTCCATTGTCCAAAGGCAAACACAATATTGAAATACTTTAATAAAATAAATTCTTACTTCATTAATGTTTATTTATCGAATTATATATTTTATCGTTTTTTTTATAATATTAATCTTGTTAAAATATTTTTTTTGTGAAATCAAATATTATTTATGATTTATTTCATTGTGTTTAGTATTTATAATACATAATATTTTATTGTTTTTTCTCTTAAGTAAGGTACTTGGGTTTTATCTCGTTATACAAATAGAAATATATGTTCATACGAAATTTCATACTGAGTAGGTACTCATAGCCCATGGATTAGGCACATATACTACGAGTACAATAATTTTAGTAAAGAAAAAAAAAATTATAATTTGAAAAATGAAGTCCTAAAACCTTTATTATTTTTGAATGAATAATATGATTTACGTAGTCTGGGTCTCTTTAGAGGTTCTTCAAATACTCAAATTCAGGAGGAGCGCAAGGGAACGGAGTTTTTCTATTACATTTAAAAAATATTAGCTTCTCTCTACTGTCATTTTCAAAGGAACGTGGGGGAGCGCTTATAATCGATATTCCTGAGGACCATAGATGTAAAAAATTAAAAAAATTATATCAAAAACCACTGTACCTATCTAATTCCATTAGACCGAGACAATATTTACTCCGATATTAATTTTTAAGAAATTTTTATACGCTTTCAAACTCGGTTAAGATGCCGTATCAAAAATATTAAACATTTTTTATATATAGTAATAATAGTGGTTTAATTATTGAAAATTTGCTTGATTTCCAACACAAATATTTAAGTAACTAAAAATAATATTCGAAATAAATTAATGTTTTAAACTTTATCATAAGAGTATGCATTTTGACATTCTGGTGGACTTAGAATCATCCGGTGTATGTATCTCCATCTTTCGGTATAATTTTGATACGAGTTACAAGCACTAAAGATAATTTATGATTCACACAAACACAAAGCCGCCCAGCGAAATAATAAGAAATTGCCAATATACCTACCTAACGTTCCTTATTATATATCCTCCTTAATATCATCAGCAAACTATAGAATATTGGATTTATAACCCGAAAGCTATTATTGTCTATTTATATAAAACGTCGTAGAACCTACACTATTATAGATAATAAAAATTATATGAAATTAAATTAAATAAAATTTTTTCAATTGAAACAATTAATGAGTACAGTTAGAAAATAGGAAATGTATTAATGGTGGACAGGGGGGGGGTGTGGGGAGCGAAACCATTTTCATTTAAACATTTTTCTTTTGACTTTAAAATAAGCTAATTAAAAAAATGATTTTCAATTTGGAACGCTATTTTTAGATTTCTTACTGAGCACGGCAAATACCTAAAATTACACTCGGAACCAATTCCGGGCCATTGGTAACTTATTTAACTGTTGTCGTTTTCGTTGTACACAGACCAGGCAGCGATGACGGCCAGTGTGGTGCGAGTGGTCCGGGTGGACGTGCCGCCGGTCGTGCGGGCCTACGACGCGAAACCCGATTTGGCGGCGGCGGGCGAAGCTCCGCCGTTACTGTTGGTCTGCGCCTACGCCCTGGAGGGCGGCGAAAACGACGACGAGAACGGCGAAGTGGTGGTGCCGACCGTGAGCCCGACCAACGCGACCGGCGCCGCCGGCCACGGGAAGAGGCGGTCGTCGACGGCGGCGCCGGAGCTGACGATGGACGCGGCCATGGAGGAGTTGCAGCGGCAACGGGGCTTGGTGGTCAAATGGTATTTCCGGCGCAATCCGATACCGCCGTCGATGCCCAACGACGCGATGGCCATCATCAACGACAACGAACAGGTGTACCAGTGGATAGCCGGCGGTGGGCCGGAGGCCGGCGGCGGGCTGGGCCCGCTCAGCGGCCGCACGGTCGACGTCACCGCGGAAACGCCGCGCATCGACAAGTCCGTCCTGCACCGGGTCATCCGGGTCGAGCGCCCGACCGCCGATCTGACCGGCGAGTACAGGTGTCAGGTGGAGGATTGGAACGCGGAACGCCGGTCTGTTTGGCACCCGATGGTCGTGTATAGTGAGTATAACATTACACTATATTGTAATATTATATTTCATTAAGTTTAAACTAGGACCCGAGTGAAAAAAATGTTGACATTGTGTTGATATTGTTTTATTTAAACATTTGGTACACGAGAGGACGTCACGATCGCAATTTTTCAATGAAAAACTCGCATTTTTTTATTTTTATCGACTTACAAACACGCTAAAAATACGCAACAAAAAACAAATTATAGCTAATGACATAATCTAGCGACCGATATGGAGCCGATTTTTGAGATATGCATTTTTACACGTTTTACGACCTGTTAAAATATCGATTATTTTTGATTTTTTTTTTTTTTTTTTTTAACAGATTACAAGACGTGTAAAAATTCACATATCAAAAATCGGCTCCATCGTCGCTGTATAATTTTGTTTATTTTTTATTTCATCTTTCTACAATATTCTCAAGTTCATAAAAATGAACACATGTTTTCTTTTAAACAAATAGCGTGATTACATGACAATTAAAGATGGTATTGACATAGGTCTATTTTTAAATTAATTTAAAAATATACTCGAATATTGTTCAATCGTTTGATTTTCATATTTTTAAAATTTAATAAAAATTGCGTATACAAAACTCTTTAAAAATCTGTGTGGCGTCCACTTAAGAGGCTTAGTACCTTAAAGATTTCATAGGTTCTGGTTCTGGTTTGGTTCTTTAAAAAAAACAATATTTCGGTTCCGGTTCGTGAAAATTTTGATTTTTTTGTTATAATACCGGTACGAACCGGTTTTTCAAATTATCAAAATTCAGATTAAAATTTATCAATTATATACCGTGGAATGATTAGTTTTTTCGGCAAATTTTTTTAGCCAGCTCCAGCCAACAAGTGTGTTTATTTACAAGTTCTATTTTTATATCAAAATATTAATTTTTATTTTGTGTTATTGTAAATAAGATTACAATTGGTTGAATATTGTGTTATTAATTTTGTAACAAATTGTTGAATTTTTAAAACGTGCTGCTAAATCATACTGTACAGTGTACACCAATACACCATACATATTGTATGTACCTAGTTCTTTCATACCTAAATAATTATATTATTTAAACGTGTGTATTGTATGTGTAATGTGTATGTTATGTTTACAACCCAATGTAAAAATCACCATAATAAAATTGTTTATAATGGTATTATCCAGTAGTCTACTTTTCCACTTTTGAGGAAGTATTTTTCAAAAGCTACCTTGAGTCCATTTAAATGTTGAATAATTTAACATTCGTTCTCTAATATATTTTGATAAATTATGATCAGCTTCAGAGAGAAAATCGTGTAGTGTTTCAAAAATTTCAGACTGGTTGTTCTCAATAAAATATAACTTCCAAAACTCTATTTTTTAACAAAGGATTCTATATGTTGTTAGTAATTTGGAATATATTTACAACACTGTTCTGGAGAGTTAAATTTAGTTGGTTTAATTTCGAAAAAATTACACACGAATGCACTTGTAACGAACGATAACATGCTACCTGATTGAATAAAGTCGATATTATATTATACACATTACACATATATATATAGTATAAACAATCTGTTTTTAATTTATATGGCATAAATTAAAATTTTTCATGACATGTATTAAATATTTCACAAATAGTTTAAAATAAATCAAATTATTCTACTTTTTTTTCCGCCATTATCCATTTTTTTTTCACGTATCCCTGGTCGAAAATTGCTGATCTAGTCTATGCAATGGTAATAGCCAATAGGTAAATTTACTATAATAATATTAAAATATTGACGAAGTTGTATTAAGAATGCCGAAAGCATATTTCCTATATATTATCAGTTGGTTAGACGGAGACAGCAAATGTGAATTGAACATTCTTTTAATATGTGTTTTTATCTATATATTAACAATCGTTATTACTTTTTTGGCTTTCGCAACTTTATTATTTCGGTCAATTTTAATGCTACCGTGGTATTTCATTTTTTATTTTATTTTTTTATATTTATCCGTTTATCCGTTTGTTTTGTTTAGTGATAATTTAATAAAAGCAATTTTGGTTTTTTATTATCTATATATAATAGTATATAAATCGATTTTTTGACATGTGTCACTCTCGTTAAAATCGTAATTCATAAACTTGTCTATGTTATATATTCATAAATACGTTTTCAAGTCCTGATTTTAATAGTCATAGGACTATAGGTATCCCAATATAGATTTAGTCATTATACAATAAATACATACTATAATAGTGTAAGGGACATTTTGAAAAGTAATATATATATGTACGAAGAATACTATTTATTAAAAATAGGTATGATGTTTTAAAATATTTGTATAAGTACTTAGGTACGTGAATTATTACATGTTACCATATTATTGTCATGGCAGTGGCGACGCTAACTATATTATACATTGAGACGCAAGTTTTCACATCTAATACATGGGCACTCCGAAAATAATGTTTATAATAAAAATAAAATAAACGTATCAGAATATTAATATAATATGTATAGCAGAGGTTCCCAAACTTTTCATGTTACGACCCATTTTGGAAATTGTTTTTAATTTTTAAGACCCACAACATATTATTGACCATTTTTTTTTTTATATGCTCAATGCCCATATAATAAAGAAAAAATATAATATTTATATTAAAAATACATTTACAGTAATATCATATACCTAATTAATTAACTATTTAATATGGTAAAAATGTATAATTAATTTAATAAATAAAAAAAAAAAAAAAAGTGAAATTTCTCATTAAATATATAATGAGAAGGATAAGCGTACTTGTTTTTTTATTTTTCTTGATGACTGCATTGATATCCACTTCAATATTTGTTTATTTGAGGCGCAGAGAGGTTGACGATTGCAATTTGCTTCGTAATTTTGTTTTGATAGCAGCCGACGCTGAAAAGCCCACTTCACAATTATACGATGTAATGAAGGGTAGTAGTTTCTTAACAGCTTCATTAGAAAGAATTGGATACGTTTCTTGAACAGATAACCAGAAATTGATTAAATGTTTTCGATTAAAATTCATTTTTAGTGAACTGTTTTAAAAAATTTCAATTAATTCCTCTTTAGCTTTTATTGATAATCCACTCGTCATGATTTGAAATCCAGTTCATTTGTTGATAGGTCTTCATCTCACTCAGAAAATATGAATCAAAATTTTCTTTAAATGTATTCAAATGTTCAGAGATATTTATAATAATGCCAATATCTACTTTATACATATATATATATATATATATATATGTATATTGATTTCAAAACTTTACCCGACCCATCTAAAATATAATAGCGACCCACTTTTGGGTCGTGACTCACAGTTTGGGAACCTCTGTATGTATAGTATACATATAGTTTATTGTGCAAAACCATTTTATCTACCGAAAATATATATGGTAGTAGGTAATGTGGGTATATACTTAATTAAATATCCACTAAATAAGATAGGTACCGATGGGTTCTTAAAACAATTTAAAATATATAGTTATACATTTAATTTAATAATCATATTATTCAAATAAACAATTATTATAATTCAATGGTTCATATATTTTATGTAATTTTAAGCATACAATTTTAGAGATTTATTTTATGTACCGTATACCTATAGTAGTTAATTACTATCGTCAAGTTTACATTTTATTTTTCACACGACTTTATTGCACCTAAACGTTTCATTGTAGTACAACTGCAATATTCTCATGATAATACGAGTGTCGCACTAGAATTTGTAAATTTTAATATCCATACATTTTTTTCAAAAGTACAATTTTTTGTTTTGCGTGAAGTATAGTAAGTTTCGAATCACTCATATTTTTAAATATATATATATATAATAAATATTGGGGACCGTTCCCTATCAAAATATTAAATAAGGTTGTTTGAAAAAGAGTAAAAATATTTAATATTAAAATGGTCGTTTGTGGTTGGGTATATAGTTTTCTATGGGGATATGTACGACCCAACATGATTTCCCATGAAATAGTTATAATACTGTTGTAATAGTTGTGTAGAATGGCCATGATAAAGCTATCTAATACCTGAGATTTTCGCGTTTAAAAAGGGTATTTAAAATGTATGCATATTTGACCTTATATTTTATAATACCTACCACGGTTTTATGCATTGGCGTGCTTGACGTCATGAATATTTTACTAATAGGTGAGAGGAGTCAAAATGGAGTATGTGAGTGAATTAGATATACATTTTCATGAAAAGAGTATTTTAGATTCTGAGCGTAGTGAGCATAAGCTATTGATTTTACAGTGATGTTTATTTTATTTTTATTTTTTGTAATTTAATTTTCGACGAGGAAGAGCCGAGGAGGAGCTCTTGGAGTTGGTATGATAGTGATAGGAAATTGGCTCTAAACGATACCCTAAACATAGCATTTTTACGATTTTTCCAATATCTAGTTTTCTTAGAGAAGAATAAAAATAGTTTCAAAGTACGTAGTTATACACTGTAAACTACATACATAGTATACTATACATAAACATATCTACAAACTATCTTCTATACGGTGTATGACCTACACTGATTTAAGTGCACTCATATTTATAGTGTATACATATTTATACAGTGTAACTACCCATACATACATATATACATATATACATACCAAAAAAAAATAAATAAATAAAAAAATAAAAAATATATCATTCCGCTCATAATCGTTTATTATTGAATTCAACGATTTATCATTTCTTTGAAATTCAACACATTCACCACCAGTAACCTACCTAATGTGCGAAATACTCCCACCCCTACTAACATATCCTAGGAGTAAAGTACAACCACTCTCTACTGTCCGGACTTTTCTTTTTAAAATTTGACGTTTTAAATTAAACGTAGTTGGTTCTTTGAAGATAGACAGTATAAATAAATTCCAAATGATTTAAATTGTCATAATTATTAATAGATAAATGCAGAAAATTATCACAAAGCTAATACGTCTTAACGAATCAAAAAAACCAAAATAATATTGTTGTGTTAGAATAAAATAATATTTTCCATACATTTTTATACTCGCCAATTACATTAATTAATGTTGCAGGTACATCATTATAGATAGTACGATAGAACTTTTTCGTTCTTAATCGTGATACGCATTGTAAATTAAATAGTTTAAATATGAGGTGGTAAGTTCAACCTCATATTGCGCATGTTTTATTTGTATTAAATGGTAATTTGCAATATTATTGAGTTTAACGTGTTATGTATGTATTATTCATGCAACTTTTTTCTTTTAACAAAATTGTTTATTCTCTCGCATGGAACTTTTTTTATATTTTCCCATCATAATCATCTACTATACCATGGTAAGCCTAAGAAGTAGATTATTCAAATAGTAGTTGTATATAATTTGTTGAAAAAAAAGTTTTTGAAAAATGCCCATATTATATAATATTTATTTCATTCTCGCCGCAGCACATTACATAGAATATACCTACTATATAGCTTTAGGTTTAGCCATATTTACACTTCAGAATACCTATATATATATATATACTGTATAATCAAAGGTATTCATTACTTATATTTAATCGTAAGATTAGTGCGTATACGCGAAAATGTTTGCTGAAAAATTCACGAGAGAAAGGCGGAGCATTGGAGCGAGGAGTTCATAAAAGATTTGTCCCGGAAATATTTACAAGTGGAGATCCGCGTATGTCTGGTACAATGTCATCGATATTTATTTTGTTTTAATTTCGTGTATTATAGGTACCTATACTGGCAAAGAGTGTAAACTTATTGTATTTTCGGCTCAAAGCGTGTCATTCTTTTTCAGTAGCATTGTCATTATGACTGTGGCACGAGAGTATACATAACAAAAAAATAAAACGAAACAACTAAAAGAAAAACAATATCAAAACGTGTGTTCTCGCCTTAAAAGCATTGAATCGAAAACTTATTAAAGTAATTGTGATAGGTACGTTGTTCTAAATAATAATAAAAATAGCAGAATATACCACTCTCGGAAATTACGTTTAATATATACCTAATACGATATGCCTATTATTATTATTATGAAATAAATTGTGATAGGCGTAAGGGACAAATTAAATTGATCGGAATCCCTACGAAATACATATTATTCAAAAATTATGTTTGGTTCAGATTATTTTTTTGTTGTTTCATTATATTCGAATATAGTAAGAATAGTTTGGTAGGTTTTTTACATTTTTAGTTACTCTATATTTTGAACGTATATAATGTTCTGTTCCCCTATATACAATGCATAATGTTGAGATAGGGTTCATATGCAACGGCCGGAAATGCCGGCACTTCAAAACTATTAAAATATGCACACATTCTGTTTAACAAGCGACCGGAACGATATTGGTTTTAACTATAAACGGAATTCATTATTTTCAAATATAACGAAAGTGTAGTTGGTATTGTTTAAAATGTTTGGTGTTTTTGACAGAAATTATGAAACAAAATGAAAATAAAAACGAAACTGTATAGTTACGTATTTTACATCGCATAAATTAATACAAATAATAATTTTAGCTCGTGTTCAACCCGTGTTTATAAAACCGTTTATATATATAAAAAAAAAAAAAAAACAAAAAACCAAAAAAACGAAAAAAAATAATCGAGGTTCATGTGTATTTTGATAAAATAAACAAATTTATAGGCACTAACTATTAGTTACGGACCAATTTAATGTACCGTTATAAAGAAGATAAAAAACCGAACCAAGTATAAAGGTCGATTAATAGTTGATTATTACTTATTAGTAGTTATATAGTTATCAGTTATTAATGTTGAAATATCACTTATAGCAGAACATAATATTATAATGTATACCTATATAAATTGTGAATATTGTAATAATCCACACGTTGTATTAATAATATTTTATACGTTTTTTTTTTACGTATCATGGCGTGTTCATATTAAATTTATCAAAAAAAAATAAAAAATTAGTCGTTTTAGGTACGCATATTATCGTATTATTATTATAACGGGCAATCTCGTTTGCGTGCGTGAAAATAACATCGTATTATAACGATTATGTACATTGTGCACCGACGTAGGTATAGATATTACACATAATATATAGGGTGTATAACTCAGTCGGAAAATAGTTTCTCTGCACTGATTTTTCAATTTTCGTACGTAAGTTTTGGCAATGTTTTTTACGAACGTAAAACTTAAAAAACCATAACTTCAAAATTTAAATTAAAAATCCGTATGTTTGACTTTTGAATTTTTTATTTTGTAATAAACGTTGGTGTAATAAATGTTGTAAAATATTGTATTCATTTTATATGAAAATAACATATTAAAAAAAACTATATTGCTATTGGAAATAACTAAATAACTAAAGAGTCAGAAATTAGAGGGTGAAAGCACTTCGACCTCATCGGGTACGATACTAGTAGTGGATATATTAAATTTGACAACAATGATATAAAAAGATATGATAACTACACCATAATGTTATTTTAATAATAAATTGTACTTCCGTGTCAATTTTATTTTTACTTTTTCCATTTATAAAAATATCTTCCGTTATAAAAGGTAGTACGCTAAAGAAAACTACTGGAAAAATTAAAAAATGACCTCTTAAAAGTACCATATAGAATGAATATACTATCAAAAAATGTCTTTATTCCATGAAGTTGCTAAAAAAAAAACATTATTGTAAAACCAATAGATTCATCGCTCTGTTCAAAACCTAAATTTATGGTTATCACAAATGTTCAAACTGACGAGCTCCTCTTAAACAATATTCAAATATACTTTAGTAACTGCATTATTATTTTTTATTGTAACTATATATAGTGGTACATGAGACCAAAAAAAGAGTTGGGGAGGTGTTGGATGTGATAGCGAGTGATATAAAGAAGGTGAGAGTAAGTGAAGAAGATGCAGGAGATAGAGTTAAGTGGTAGTTTAGGACTAGGGTGGCCAACCCTAAATTGTTGGGAGAGATGGCAATTGAGAAAATGAAGGTATATATAGTGATAGTCATTTTAGCTAAAACTTTGGTATTATTTCACTATAGTCTATACTGCCTTAAAGATCTTCTTAATTCAATTTTAGCTCATTTATATTCCTAAAATAAATATTGAAATTATCAAAAATACACTAAACTAAATTTATCAAGAAATCAATTAAATAAATTCTTCGATTTCCTATAATTAGAGGAGTATTTAATTTTAAGAGATAATTGAAGAACCAATTTTTATCTTAGTACAAAGAATCAAAATCAAAAGTTAAGTATTATGAATTCGAAGTTTTAATGTTATCCAACTTTAGAAAAAACTTCAAATTTAAATCCATATATATATAATAATTAATAACAGTATACTAACACAAAAAAAAAAAAAAAAAAAAAAACACTATGTAACAGGACTAATTTGACAAATGCAATAACTTTTGTTTTATATTTAATATTTTAAAGTTTTTATTTTTTAATATTTTATTATAACAGGTATAATTAAAACAAAAAATTTAATATAGCCAAAAATTTGTAAATTTGATTTTCAGAAAAATTATAATAGAAAAATGTATACTAAAGTTTAGTAATTTATTTTTATAACACAACAATTTAATATATATTAAAATTAAATCAGCGAAAAAAATAATTGCATTTTTACAAACTGTAAAAAATAAAAAAAAATAAAACGTCAGCCTTAATAAAAAAACTACCATATTTTTTTCTTAAAATCAAATTTACAAAATAGGCATTTTGAGTTTCTTTTAAATTTTGAATACATTTATAATTATTGTTTTATGTTCTACCAATTTTCAAAATAAGGTTATATTGAATACCTATATACGAAAAAATTCAATATATTGAACAGAACCTAAATAGGCTTGTTATACCGTATATAATTATATAGGTAAAAATAAAAATCATTATTGAAAAAGTTTACCTATAACTTAAGTACTCGTATTACTTTAAGTACCAATCGTAATATTTTATAATTGTCGAATAAAATAAACATTACGAAAAGGTTATAATTTAATTTAATTCAACATATTATTACATAAAAATAATTTACATATTAAATATACATAATTATTTAAATTTTTTGTCAATATTATAAAAATATTTAATTTACTACAATATTTTTTTCACACATTGTTATTATTTTATGACATGAAATTGGAAGAAAAATATCGGCCAGCAGTTCGTCGCATAGAATACAGGTGAAAAATATATTAAAATTTAAAGTAATGTTAAATCATTGGTTTCGATAAAAGGATTCTGATTTCTGAGCGAATACTACTCTAATGTAGTATCTCTATTAATTTCTGATTTAATAAAATTTTCCGTCATTTTCGGTAGGTAGTTTTTCTTTACACTAAATAAATCTTTCTACTCCAAAACTCCTACTCAACAACTTCTACTTGAAAACGTGAATATACAGTAAACATATAAAATTGTATATAATATATATAATTTGTATTATTATTATATTTTAAGAAGATTTATTTAATAGGGCATAGGACATAGGGCAGGATGAGTACATGGGACAAGACGGGAAAGCTGGTTTTCTCCATATAGAATATTTTTTACGGAGATGAATTAGAAAATTTTTGATATGAAATTATTTTCAAATAGAATTTTAGTCATGTTAATTAATAATGTGTAATTTGAAAATTTAAAACGAAACCGCGAAGAAAATTCGAGATGGTACCTAAATAAAACAGTCGTCAGAGAAACCCGACTTGTCCCGAATCCCGAACTTTCGGAAAGATGAAAAAAAAAAAACACGTCCTGAACTAGAGTCCTTGATTTTTTCCGTGTCCTTATTGATTCCTCTGTAATACTATTGTATCTTGTATCTAGATACTTTTTTTTAGTATCTTGCCTATATATATATATATATATATAGATATATAGGTATATCTGCTAATCATAATATTACTGACAATAATTGGTCGTACATCGTGCATAATGTACCTAATATATGTCCGTGCATATGTATCACAAGACCCGGGCGGAAAATATATTTAAAAATATTATTAATACTATTGTTGTATAATCCGACGATGTCCACCGAGACGAAACACGTCTTGTTCTACGGTATATAGGTACAATAATAATATTATAATTCACGGAAATCCGATGACCTGAATTTGAGAGAGAGAGAGAGAAAAATAAAAAATGGTCACAACAATCATCATTCGCCGTGATGGAAATCACGACCGCACACGCGTATTATTCTATATAGCACACCGTGTAGTACTATGGTCGTTTGTATTATACGCATATACACGATATAATATTATAATATGGGTATAATACGCCAAAGTTGGACAAGTCAGTCATTTTTTTCAACTAGAAAATTCAGTTATTTTAAAACATAAAACGTGATGAAATTGGAATATAAGTTAGTTTCCGAAATTTCCAAAATTACTAACTTAGTTCAAAGTAAGTTCGAAGTTAGTTTGTGAACATATTAACTTAAGTTAGAAGTTTTAGATTTTTTTATAATTTAAAATATAAATTTCACATTCGTTCTCATGTATAATGTATTAGATATAGATACTTTAAATTAATAAATATCTAATATGTAACTAAAATTATTATCGATGATGATTGATTAATTGACTGGAAATTATTAATGATGTTTCAATTAGTATTAATCTTAAGTTCTTCCAAATAATCAACGAGAATATTGGAACATAAAATGTAACAAAATAAGAAATGAAATTACAAAAACATTAATATAATTACATTAATATAAAAGAAATGTATAATTTATATAAATTAATTATTTAAAACACAATGGTTCAAATGACCACCAAACAAATCTTAACTATAGATACAATGGACAAACATTGAAACAAAAAATATTAAATACATGACATGAAAGTACAAAATATTCAATATACACGAGATTTACGAATAAAAACAACCAATCACTAAGGCAGTTACAATTATAGGAGCACATAATATTATGACTTTTGTGGTTTATCCACCTTCATTGCGTAAACATGTGATACTTGATATTTACAAGAAATATAATTTGATAAGAAATATAGGTATCCATTATTCAGTCAGCAACCGTAGGGAAATTTCTGCAACAGTAGGTATCTAATTGAAAATGTAGATAAAATTAATTTTTTATGAGGAAAAAATAAGTACAAAATTAACTAGTTGTTTTTTGTTTTTAACGGCCTCCACACCACACGAATCTAATGAGTATTATTTAGGCGATTTATTATCATTTCTCTGTACAATTTTGTGCTTGTGTGTATAAAAATTAATAACTATTAATCATTAGTAACCCGTATTAAAAATGTACGGGGAGCCATTATAAGAAACCCGTAAAATCCATTTTATAACCAGGAAAAAATGTATATTTTTCACTTAAATAGACGATTCTAATTCCATCAGAATTTCGCAATGACTATATCAATTAAAATTTTTATAAAAATATTCAAATTTTCCATAACATTCACGAGGGTATCGAAGCACTTTTTGAAAATCGATTTCATTCGATCGGATATTCGTGTTGAAAATGTTGTAAATTTCGGAAACTTGAAATTGTTTTAATATTATATAGTGGAAAATATGAAAATTAAAAACGTGGCTCGATCATTCTCTCGAGTATACAAACGAAAAATCGATAAACGTTTTCAAAATAATCGTTATCGGATTGCCTACGCATCGTGCCGGACTGTTGGACAGTTATTGTATGAACTGAAACATAATACTAGTCAAGTTAAAAAGTAACTTTTCCACTTAACTCGCACTTTGTAACTATAGTTATAGTACTCAGCTCTGGGTATACCCTATATGTGATATAAAAGTGTATCTACGTCTCGTCGTCATTATGAGCGTATATTATATACGTGTCGTCGTCTCTGTGACGCGACAACGCAAATTCATTTTTTTTTTTTTATTCTCTCCGCCCCCCCCCCATTATATTATGTATACCGTTTATACCGCGATATCATTATATTATGTTTGCGCTTTAGCCGAGTGGTGGTCGCCCCGAGCGTGGCTAAATATCTAGGTATGACAGCGATATTTACGTTTTCGTCCAGTTGTGCCATTCACTGGGATAAAAACGGAAATTGTGACGTCAACTGCCGAGGATTTTTAAACGTAGACAAATGAACGTGTGTCCACGGATTATATGAATACGGATAGATCAATCGGGCCCGAAAACAATAGATTACCGTCGATTACCGTCTTCTGATACGCTCCACAGTTATCGGTGTACAGTTACGTACAACCATAGACTTATAATATATAGTGCGTTAGTAAAATATATAAACATATGTGCGAGAGAGACAGCCTGTGACGTTACTTTTTCAAAGACCTCATAAACTATTTTACAACGCGCCTTGACAATAATTGTGATAATAAATTGTATGTGCATTTTATTATTTAGTATAATATTATCCATTTTATTACTATGGGAATCGTTCATAGATAATATTATTTATGCAATCGGTATTCAATTATTATCACAACAATATTATCGTCAGAGAGTATTATAAAATTGTATATAATCTCTTTGAAAAAGTAATTTCAGAGGCCGTCTCTCTCGCACATATGTTGGCTTCAACGTTTTATATACAAATCGAGTGCAATGCGTTGTCTATATATTATAAGTCTATGCATACAACTAGAGAGCCTAGATAATAAGAGAGTGGCCAACTCAGTGATAAGCCGCCATTTTTCGTGCAATATAATTCCCGCGTAAATTTTATTTGAATGTGTGAATGAGCATTATTAACACTGTTTACACAGA
>JAIPRL010002201.1:0-10596 GCA_025469235.1 Pemphigus obesinymphae | reverse complement strand
AATTTGATTTTTTGAAAAAAAAAAAAAAAAAAAAAAAAAAAAAAAAAAAAACAAAAATCGGCATCTCTCGCGATGAAATGAAATAGAAAAAATAAAATAAAAATACAAATCCAGACAACATCCTGCAGTGGACAAATTTGTGCGTCGTCTGTGGAAGGACGTGATGTATATACTTGTATATATATATTTATGTCTGAGAGCATTTCGTCGTCGTCGTCGCCGCCGCCGCCGTCATCGTTCGGCGCGCGGTGTGCGACGTAACGCGATTTTCTTTAAAGAATATGGGCGCGTGTGCATCCGAGCGCCGTTTATTCGAAATCGGATTTGCGGACTTTTATATTACCTGAGGGCTTATATGCTATATGCGAGCCGAGGCGAGAGAGACAAATAACACTTACATTTTTATATTATTATTATTATTATTATTATTATATATTATAGATTATTGCGATCGTGACCTATATGCGTATAATATATCGAAATATCCAATAAAACGTATACCTACGGCGATACGACGTGATATCCGATGTTATATTATTACGAGTATGTTTTCCGTGTGTTGTCTATTTTTTTTTTTTTTTGTTTTTTAGCTCCGGAACGAATTTTCAAAGTGACTGTGGACGACAACGACGACGACGACGACGACGACATCGCGGAAGGAAGCGGGGGCGAAGGCAATATCACGACACCGGCACCGTCGACAAGTAGCAGCGCCCCGCAGATTGCCCCGAAAATGTGGCCCACCGAAATCAACATCACGTGTTACGCCGCCGGCATGCGTCCCGAACCGTCCATGAGCATTTGGGTGAACGGAGTGTAAGCATATATTATATTTATTATATACCCATGTTGTGTGTGTGTGTGTGTTATTTCCATATATATATATGTATATATATATATATATATATATATATACAGGGTGGTGTCTCCAAGGCTAAACTTTGGAAATGTTCCCGTGTTTTCCAGTCGAACATATATATATATATATATATTTGAAAACATATATATATATATATATATATACAGGGTGGTGTCCAAGGCTAAACTTTGGAAATGTTCTTCCAGTCGAACATATATATATATATATATTTGAAAACCCGTTTTTGTGTTTTGGGGGCGTTCAAGTATTACTTGAACGTCTAGAGGATGGGGGGGGGGGTCCGGTTTACAACCATCATATTGACGTCAGCAGTAGTCATAGTACAAAAAAAAAATCTAAATTTGTACATAAATATGTAATTATTTTTATCCAAATATGTATAATAAACTTCAAAATATGTAACGAAAATTTTCATTTATTTTTAATTTATCCTTATCAAATTTTTTTTTGGTTTATTATTTGATAGACAGAAGGAATCGTTGGACATATTCTGACGTAATAAAGTAGGATGGGGTGCCTGAAATTTGCTGACAGTTGTTGAAAAAGTGGGAGGAGGGGGTCTACGACGGCGAAAAATGTGCTGACGTAATATTTGAAAGCCCCCTCTGTTAAAATCGGACTCGTAAGGAGGTAAATTTTTTTTAACGTATTTTGCTGAATACGAGTCGCGTGCCAAAAAGAGAACGAGAAAAAGTTGCATCCAGAATTTTTAATTTGTTTGCCGTCTCGATTACTTACGCCTGCAGTCGATATAATATTGTGATTTGTAGAAAAATGAACGGCGAAAATATATGCATTGGTATATTATTATGTTGACATTTAAAGCACTCTTTTTAATAACCGTAGATCCAAAATATTATAATCAGTGAGAATTTATGAATTTATTGATAAATATATATATATATATATATATATACGAACGGACTTTCCAAAAGATTTGTAAGTTCCGTAAAATCCGTAGGTTTTTGATGACGTTGATCACATTCGCTATGCGTTCACTAACGTACAAATAAAAATACTTCAACGTTGACGGACCAGATAAGTCAAAGGACTCTATTTGTTCATGTATGTAGCCTAAATTGACCGTTTTGAAAGTATATTTGTTAATTGCGGCCAGGTCTAATCTTTTAGGAAGTTTTGAAAAAGCCAAAAGATTTTTAGTAGAAAATGAATATATATATATTATAATTAATAACAATATAAAAGTATAATAAATATATATTATAAAAATGAATTATATAAAAGAAAAGTGCCTAGAGTATAAAAAATTATTTTTGTAAACAAGTATTTCGACTGCAAGTCATTATCTGGTCACAATTCAATAATAATACAAAACATAAAATGAATATAAAAAGAATAAATGAAAATGAATAAACATAATACATAGAATACCACTATTATAAATAAACTTTTAATAATTAACTTATATATATATATTATATATTGTTATTATTTATAATGTATTATATTTATTTTTATTCTTATAAGAGTATTGAAATTTCGCGTTAATTGATTCTTAATTTTAAAAAGAATTTTCGTGTTTTAGTAAAGTATATGTCAAATATATGACCGCTATAAATACGTATAAAGACTAGCGTGTAAAACGGCGGACTTGATCCATAGAGCTCGATTCCAACGGATTTCATGTTATGGATTTAGGTCGAGGGTGTTGACCGGGGTTCCCAGCACATTTATTTGACGGACTTAGTCTGTCCAAATCTTCAATAAGATCCGTGCGTGTGTGATAGAACTAAATGAAAACAAAATAACATTTTTAACCAACATTTAGTATAATAATGCTACAGACAATCCTACTCCTAAATCTGTGTAAAGTTGGGAAGATAAATATTATTTGGATTGCAAAAATCTGTGTATCGTAATAAACGTGTGTAACGTAAACCGTAATCATGACTTGATTTTTTTCATCGCGAAAATTTAGATTCTTCCTGTTTTGATAGATTGATAGTAATTTTTAATGTGCCTATTCAAAAGTTTCTAAAAAATTTGGGAAAAAAATTCATCAGGATACATTAAATTACTGATATAATTAATAATTGCTGATAGAAATATTTTAAAAAATAATCACGTTTTTAAGGGAATATATCATTTTGGAAAAGAACATTTTAGAAAATATAAAACTCAGGAACTAGGTAAAATATACTTATACAAGGTAATCAAATAAAAATTCTTTTTATTTGTAATATATAATTTTAAAAATAATCAATTTCTGGATGAATATGTTTAGTTGACATGCAATTTATTATGATGTAAAAATATAACATTGTTGTTTAGGAATTTAACTAGACTGAGTAGTTTTATGTGTTATAATGTAAATCATCCCATTTCAAATATTTGTAAAGGGCAATATTTTCGGACCCGTGATTGGTTCAATTATTTAATATTAAATAATAAATTGTTCAATAGTATACAGAAAGGTCATTTTCGAGGGGTTCTTTATAGAAAATTTCAAGTAAAATAAAGTCTAGCAATTTTAAATATATATATATTAAAAGTAAATTATAAGGGGTTCTTATTATTAATATTAAATATTACTTTCGCATTTCTTGTTTATATCGACTTTGTAAAAAGATGAAAAAAATAAATAAAATTTACGAGGAATATTATCTAGCTATAGGTATATAGTTGTTTTTCGATGCACTTAAATTTTTTTTATTAAAAATCAATTTTTTTTTAGATTTTTTAAAAATGACTATATTTATTATACGAGTATATCCATTATTTATAATGTATAATACTTACTAACCCCTAAGGAGCATTTATCAATTTATAAATAAATAAAAATAAAATATATTCGAATATATCGAAAAAAAACTTCACTAATAGGTGCTAGATAATGTTGTTATCTGTCATTTGATTTTTGTTTTTAAAATGTTTGTACATTGATAAAGATTAAAAAAACTAATGCGAGTTAAAAAAAAAAAATATGAAACATTTCCTCTGCAAGTACAATAATTTAATAATAAACATGTACCTATCATTGATTATACCAAAAACTTTCTTTCTTGAAAATATAATTATTCAAAATGTCATCAAAAAATTTTCAAAAATATTGATTTTGGTTTTTAACTTTCCTGATATTCATGGCTTTCTTTCAAAAACCTAACTTGATCGACATCTTGGCATGATTGCTAACTACAGAAATCAATCACCAGGATACCGAATATATCACGTGATCTATCCACTCCATAGCTACTTGTCAAGTATTTAAATATACATTTATTTCCTTCGATGTCTACTATATTTGTATATTGTTTTTAAAATGTATAAAAAACAAATGACGAATTAATATTACGTCAAATCGATGACAATATAACATTTATAAATCCAGATTTGTACGTAAAAATCACGAACATTTTATTATCCCATTATAAAATTGTTACATATTCGTAATACCTATTTTGGTATACATATAGTGAACTGACTAAATATATTTTGATCTTTAGTAAAGAAATTAGTGCATTGAAGACTCGGTTGATCTAAATTTTACAACGTTAAACGCATGACTTGAATACAAGTTTTTTGAAAATCATAAAACGGTCAAAATATTTATGTATCAAACAGTATTAGGAATACTTTTCTTTTAGTATTTATACATATATATTTGAAATAATTTTTAGTACACGGAGGTATCAAAAAATATAAATATGGGTTCGAGGTCAATAAATCTCGGGCTGAAATTAATTGTTGCAATTAAATAAATAAATACGACGAGATGAGTCCGACTTTATTATTAATACTCTAAATATGTTTTGAATTGCACTCGACAACATGGCCGTATATTTATCCCCAAAGTTTAGCTGTTAAGAACTTGGACACCCTGTAGGGTTTTGATTTGAGTTATTTTTCTCATATACTGCAATACAAGACCTAACCTACAGCCCTCTCCAGACAACCGCCGAAAGTTTACTCCGCCGCCGCGCACGTATTCCAATGTAATATACGACGAGCCCGTCGGCTATAATATAGACAAGACACCCGAAATAATTAAATTTGATACGAGGAAAAGTGCAATATATACAAGATCGCCTATGGCTTAAACGATTCTCTTATTCCGCAAAAATACGAGAGCGTATAATTTATAATATTATGTTGTTGCACGCAATCATAATCCCGTTTTTTTTTTTTTTTTTTGTTAAATCGTATAATTATATTGTTCGTGTAATTATTTTATTTTTAGTAATTGCCTATAATATCTAATCTAGTCTAGTCTATCAACAAAGCTGGACAACAAGTTGTGTTGATTTTTTTTTTTTTTTTTTTCGATTTGTTAAGTTAAGTTAAAAGTTATGAATATTTTTTGGTTAACTTTATAAGCTTAAAGTCAATTTTGAAAAGAGAACCTTCACTGAGTGAAAAATTAAAATTTTAAAAAATATAAAAAAATGAGCACTATAAAAAATAATTAGGAAATACCTTCCCGCTGCTAAGATACCTATATATTTATATTCATACTAATACTAATATAAATTAGCCTACCTACCTAAACCTACCCACACATCAATATATTATTTCTCTATATAATTTGTGGATACTAAGTCCAGTCCTTATGTAGTTTCTAGGATTAGGCTTAACCTAAAATTGAAAATTACAAATTAAAGACTGTAAAACCATTCGTTTTTGTATTAAACTTTTAGATAGAAAATTTTTTTTTTGTTTTCACTTTAATTAATGTCTTAAAAAGTTATTGTTTTCCTTAAAAACCACATACATATTTCTAAACATACATACACATAAAGTAATCACCCACTATAAAGGTAGAATAGTGAATAATTTTAAATTTCAACATTTATATAGGCACTAATATTGTAGTAAGAAGTGTGTCATCTCCTTTTGACGTTTGCCATGTATCACGTACATATATAATCATCGGACTTATCAGAATCTTATTTTTTATTTCTTGGATAACAATTTTTTACAATGATTCTTTGTGATAAAAAATACTATCGGTTTTCAGCAAATGACATATGCATACGTAATCCTATTGCCTATTATATTGACTATTCAATTCTGCACTACAATTTAATTATACTACTATCGATTTTTATCACTTCATTTCGATTTACTCTCTCCTAGCAATTTCTATTACCATATATCTTAATTTATCGTGTTTTTTTCATTCATTTATAGGCTGTAGTCCTATTTTTTTTTTTTAGAATTTATGATAAGTCTCGGGTAGTTTCTTTTATGTCTATTTCACTTGATTCTATACTCTATAACTGTCACTACATCATTTACACATGCTAAAAATGCTCAATTATATGTTTTTATAATGCCCATAATACCGCATAAATTTAATACATTTCAATGAAATGGATATTCACTTTGTCAATTGTATCCATTTTGTGTGAAAATTTCATATTTTTAAATATATTAATTAGTACAATGAATGTTCCTTACGTAATAGACAATTATTTTATACAGTTCATGAAATTACAATAATATATTGGTAGATACATGAAGTGGAAAACTTTCCATAAAACGAATAATTAGTTTTTTTTCGATACGATGAAATATTTTTCACTATAATGTACAGATATTAAATATCTATGTGGTATAAATTTATGATATATTAATATACCATATTATTTTATTATACAAAATTAACAAAAAACAATTTATAAAGTGAAGATGATTTCTACATATTATATATGCCTTATAAATTATAACCATAAAATAAGATTTTTCGTGGTTTTTGACAAATATTTTTTGTGTACCTATTATTTATTATTATATTGCAATATATAATTAATTATTTTTATTTACATTTTGTTTAAATACCTATTATTTCAATTTTTTTTATTATATCTACTATTATATAAATACGAAAATTATGATATTTATAGTTTCATTAAATTGTATTTACTGAGAAAAAAATGAATATTATGAATTGAATGTTGCTTAAATAAAAGAAAAAGTTTTAATTTGTTAACTGATGTAGTTATGTCATAATATTGTTAGGTATAAGACATTAAAATTATTTTTGATTTTTAGCAGAATTTAAATGAAACGCAATTGTTATTTTGTACAGAAATTGCTAAACAAAAAATAATAATTATATTTACCTAATAAATAAAAATATTTTAACTAATTAAAATATGACAATTAACCATCTTTAAAATACAAACTAGATGTATTGTAAATATGCAAAAAATTATACATTATAAAATCTTATTTAACTTTTTATGTCATTTTTAATTAGGACACAGGCTTTAATTCTTTAAAAAATCATAAGATAAACAAGCACTTATACACTTGAAAATCCTGAAATATGCTCTAAAAATATTCATTTGAAAAT
This sequence comes from Pemphigus obesinymphae, assembly GCA_025469235.1. Classification (NCBI taxonomy): domain Eukaryota; kingdom Metazoa; phylum Arthropoda; class Insecta; order Hemiptera; family Aphididae; genus Pemphigus; species Pemphigus obesinymphae. The sequence continues at coordinate 3,400 of JAIPRL010002201.1, read as the reverse complement.
AAATTCGTAATATTTAAATGGGTTATTTTTAGATTTTAAATTGACTGGAAAATATGATGGTTAGTGAAGTCCATAGTTGAGATAATGAATTCCGAAATACAGTGATAAAATCATTTAAACTGTAAAGAATTTCGATGATATTTCAGAAATTATCAAAAATCTACTGTGAATAATAATGCCAGTTTATAAATAAACCTAAGTCGAGTGCTCATTGCGGTGGCGATAGCGATAATTTTATTTAAGTTAGGTATGCCTTTAATAAAGCAATGTATATAAAAGTCAATAGTTATAGTTTATAAAATATACGATGAAAGTCCAAAAACAAAGAAACATGCCCCAAAATAAAATAATGACCGAAATATGCAACATAAAAATGGAGATTTTAATATATGAACCAAATTTGTTTGTTACTCCCTTATTTTTACTGTTGCGCAAAAAAATATGCAAATAATACAAATGCTCTACTCTAGCTATAAGTGGGCAATATTAATTGTTTAATATTTCTCTTAGGAGGGCATTATAATGAAAAAATAAACCATGAAAAATTAATTAATTTTCATGTTTTCAATGAAACAAGTAGTAAGATTTTAAACGGAAAATACCTAGTATAAAGCTGTATAGGGAAGAAGTTTATCTATGTGGCACAGTTTCTATGGCATCAGAGCTATTTTTTAAATATTGTAATTAGTGCTGAAAATTTTAGACATTTTATATTCAAGAAATGTGAAAGTAGTCTTCCTGAAATATAAAAATGTACACTTTATACATCTTATTGGGTTATCAATATTATCCGTTCAAGGCAAAACAACATAAATCACTACGCAACACACATTTCTATTTCACACGTTATTTTATTAGAGACATGGCATTCGCAATGTTGCTATTTGATCACAAAAAAATGAATACCTATATAAAATTGAGTAAGAAATTTTAAATTCATTAATTTTTAAAATATAAATTTCCAACTAACATAATACTTTTAGTAGTATTTACTACAATAATTTAAATGAAGTATACGAACATCAAAACGTGCATATAGATAAACTTTTTCTCTACAACTATGGTAATAGGTATTTTCAGTCTAAAATTATACAGTTACCCGTGTTATTGGTAATATAAAGATTTAATACATTTTTTACGGTTTAGTATACACTTGGAGTGCCTTTAGTTTGATGTAATAAATATAATATATATATATTTATAAAAACCATCTTCAAACCAAACGTCGTTTATTCATGAAGATCATCATCAACCTCGTCCAATAATTAAATTTAATACAATATGTCCCACCGCATAGTATGACATAAACTAGTATTAATTATTAACAAAGATTACGGACACCAGTGAAATAATCTAATCACGACCAAATATAATATAATTTTATAGAGATGACGTGGAAAACATAATAATATGAATTATATACTATAGATAGGAAATATCTGGGAAACAATACCTTGTGCGTATAATATAATATAATATAATATAATAATACTCAATCCAGTGAATATATTACCATTGATTATAATATATAGTATATATAGTATATATATATATATATATATATATATATATAGTACTATATATAATCAATGATATTACCCAGTGTAAATACCCTTCGTCCACAGACAAAATTACTAGTGTTGTTTGTTGATTAAGTTATCATTTAATAATACTTTAAAATTAAATATATTAACTTACATAAAATGTAAATCGACATGATCAATATATTATTTATACTTTTTTTTTATAGTAATACGACAATTTGCATATATTGCAGAATATAACAATTAAATACATAGTTAAAAATACCAAGAACGGGCATCAACTAGTAAATGAGTTAAAGTTAAATCACAAAGTTAAGTTAGTGTTAACTTATTAACTTGACTAGTTGATTTTTTAAACTGTAGACTTATTAGATTATGTAGCTTATGTAGATATGATAAGAAATCTGCGCACGAGTTATTATTTAGTTAATATTTTGTATACAAAGTCAAGTTAAGTTAATACATTTTTTTAAATAATTTATTATAACATTATGTTCTTTTATATATTATAATATGTGCATTTTGATTTTCAATTTTGTATAGATACCTAATATACATAATATTATACACTATAAGTCACATTATTATAAAATATTATTACAGTGTACTATATTATGGTAGATTTATGTGTGGGCATATGTATGAATCGTATTATTGATAAGTACTTATTAAAAATATATTATTATTTAACTTCAAAATAATATTTTGTTGAAATTTGAATGTTCATAATAAATAATAATATTATAGTAAGTTGTGATAAACATAAAATGGCAATATCATTTTCAACACCATCACTTGTACAAAAATTAGTTGTTATTCTATTCTTGTGGTTCATAAAGAATTTGCATTTAGTTAAATAAAATAGACAAAAAAATTATTATTTGAATACTAGTATTCAATCTAGCTAGATTTAATAATGTATTTCTTAGAGAACAGTGAAAACTTGGTACAATAACTTTATACTTTTATGAGGTACAACACTGGATACAAAAATACAATACTGGGCAAGTTAATAATTTTTTTAACTCAGTTAAGTTAAGTTAATAGAAAAATATGATAAAAGTCTAATCTCAACAGTTATTTTTTTTCTCAACGATTAAGTTAAGTTAAAAAAATGACTTATTAACTTCAATTAAATTAATTTTTTTTGTACGAGTCAATATAAAATTTGAGAATATATTATATAGGTATTTTTGTTTTATTAATATTTTCGAGAAATTAATAATTCTTATAATATAATAATTATTGGAAACGATAAAATCAACTTAATTCTTATTCAACCATTTGGACAACAGACACAATATGAAATCAAAATGTATCAATTACATCAAAATGAACTTAACTGAGTTTTTATTTAAAGTATCTCGTTATTTAAAAGTTTATATCACCAAAAATTAGTTAAGTTAACATAAATCAAATATAAAATGTTAAAATTAACTTAACTGTTAACTTATTAACTTGTGAATGCCCAACGTTGCGACAATGTATAAATGGCATATTCAGTCACACTATTCAGAAAAATTACAAGACGAACAAGAGTTTCAATGACTAAATAAAATATATATTGACGATTATAAAGGTATATTTTAGGTGGTAAAAAACAAATGACACTTAAAAAAAACTGAATTCAACGATCGTACAGGTGGATATATAGCAGGGTTGGCTTGAAAAAACCCACCGGGTTTTATTGGGTTTAACCCACCTAAAAAAACCACCAAAAAACCCACCTAAAAACCCAATACACCAACTTAGAAAAATTATAAAATTTTATACTATGGTTAAATAAAATATATTGAATTTTTTTCATCGAATATTAAATATTAAAATTCCTATTTAGAAAATTAAAAATTGAATGA